>JAUJEF010000048.1:0-181563 GCA_030444885.1 Citrus sp. QX-2021 | reverse complement strand
CGCAAAGTCTTGTCCTATTCCTAGTCCGGCGGACGAAGTTGGCCAGCCCCTCCCCCCAAGGCTATAGCCCACCCTTTTTTTGTCCATTTTTCCGCTGGATGAACTTGGCGCCCCGGCCTTCGGGTGGTTATTTTTGGGCGCGGCTGTGCCCGCGGCCTATTTTTGACACGCGGAGGCCGCCCGCAAAGTCTCGTCATATTCCGAGTCCGGCGGACGAAGTTGGCCAGCCCCTCCCCCCAAAGCTATAGCCCACCCGTTTTTTGGCCATTTTTCCGCTGGACGAACTTGGCGCCCCGGCCTTCGGTGGTTATTTTTGGGTGCGGCTGTGCCCGCGGCCTATTTTTGGCACGCGGAGGCCGCTCGCAAATTCTCCCCCATCCCGAGTCCGGCGGACGAAGTTGGCCAGCCCCTCCCCCCAAGGCTATAGCCCACCCGTTTTTTGGCCATTTTTCCGCTAGACGAACTTCGCGCCCCAGCCTTCGGGCGGTTCTTTTTGGGTGCAACTGTGGCCACGGCCTATTTTTCTCACGCGGAGGCCGCTCGCAAAGTCTCGCCCCATTCCGAGTCCGGCGAACGAAGTAGGCTAGCCCTCCCCCCAAGGCTATAGCCCACCCGTTTTTTGGCCATTTTTCCGCTGGACGAACTTGGCGCCCCGGCCTTCGGGCCGTTATTTTTGGGCGCGGCTGTGCCCGCGGCCTATTTTAGGCATGCGGAGGCCGCTCGCAAAGTTTCGCCCCATTCCGAGTCCGGCGGACGAAGTTGGCCAGCCCCTCCCCCCATGGCTATAGCCCACCCATTTTTTGGCCATTTTTCCGCTGGACGAACTTGGCGCCCCGACCTTCGGGCGGTTATTTTTGGGCGCGGCATTGACCACAGCCTATTTTTGGCACGCGGAGGCCGCTCGCAAAGTCTCGCCCCATTCTGAGTCCGGCGGACGAAGTTGGCCAGCCCCTCCCCCCAAGGCTATAGCCCACCCGTTTTTTGTCCATTTTTCCGCTGGACGAACTTGGCGCGCCGACCTTCGGGCAGTTATTTTTGGGGGCGGCTGTGCCCGCGGCCTATTTTTCGCACGCGGAGGCCGTTCGCAAAGTCTCGCCCCATTCCGAGTGCGGCGGACGAAGTTGGCCAGCCCCTCCCCCCACGGCTATAGCCCACCCATTTTTTGGCCATTTTTCCGCTGGACGAACTTGGCGCCCCGACCTTCGGGTGGTTATTTTTGGGCGCGGCATTGACCACAGCCTATTTTTGGCACGCGGAGGCCGCTCGCAAAGTCTCGCCCCATTCTGAGTCCGGCGGACGAAGTTGGCCAGCCCCTCCCCCCATGGCTATAGCCCACCCATTTTTTGGCCATTTTTCTGCTGGACGAACTTGGCGCCCCGACCTTCGGGCGGTTATTTTTGGGCGCGGCATTGACCACAGCCTATTTTTGGCACGCGGAGGCCGCTCGCAAAGTCTCGCCCCATTCTGAGTCCGGCGGACGAAGTTGGCCAGCCCCTCCCCCCAAGGCTATAGCCCACCCGTTTTTTGTCCATTTTTCCACTGGACGAACTTGGCGCGCCGACCTTCGGGCAGTTATTTTTGGGGGCGGCTGTGCCCGCGGCCTATTTTTGGCACGCGGAGGCCGCTCGCAAAGTCTCGCCCCATTCCGAGTGCGGCGGACGAAGTGGGCCAGCCCCTCCCCCCACGGCTATAGCCCACCCGTTTTTTGGCCATTTTTCCGCTGGGGGGTTAGGGCGCAACGACCTTCGGGGGATTATTTTTGGGCGCGGCTGTGCCCGTGGCCTATTTTTGGCACGCAGAGGATGCTCGCAAAGTCTCGCCCCATTCCGAATCCGGTGGACGAAGTTGGCCAGCCCCTCCCCCAAGGCTATAGCCCACCCGTTTTTTGGCCATTTTTCCGTTGGAGGGTTTGGGCGCGCCGACCTTTGGGGGGTTATTTTTGGGCGCGGCTGTGCCCGCGGCCTATTTTTGGCACGCGGAGGCCGCTCGCAATGTGTTACCCCATCCGAGTCCGGCGGACGAAGTTGGCCAGCCCCTCCCCCCAAGGATATAGCCCACCCATTTTTTGGCCATTTTTTCGTTGGACGAACTTGGCGCCCCGGCCTTCGGGTAGTTATTTTTGGGCGCGGCTGTGGTCGTGGCCTATTTTTGGCACTCAGAGTCCGCTCGCAAAGTCTCACCCCGTTCCGAGCCCGGCGGACGAAGTTGGCCCGACCCTCCCCCCAAGGCTATAGCCCACCCGTTTTTTGGCCATTTTTCCGCTGGGGGGTTTGGGCGCGCCGACCTTCGGGCGGTTATTTTTGGGCACGGCTGTGCCCGTGGCCTATTTTTGGCACGCGGAGGCCGCTCGCAAAGTCTAGCCCCATTCCGAGTCCGGCGGACGAACTTGGCCAGCCCCACCCCCCAAGGCTATAGCCCACTCGTTTTTTTGGCCTTTTTCCGGCAGGCAAACTTGGGGACCCGACCTTCGGGCGCTTATTTTTGGACGCAGCTGTGTCCGCTGTCTATTTTTGGCACACGGAGGACCCTCACAAAGTCTTGCCCCATTATGAGTCAGCCGGACAAACTTGGCCAGCCCCACCCCCCAAGGCTATAGCCCACCCGCTTTTTTGGCCTTTTTCCGTCGGAAAAACTTGGGGACCCGACCTTCGGGCGCTTATTTTTGGGCGCGGCTTTGCCTGTTGCCTAGTTTTGGAACACGGAGGCCCCTCGCAAAGTCTCGCCCCATTCCGAGTCCGGCGGACGAACTTGGCCAGCCCCACCCCCCAAGGCTATAGCCCACCCGTTTTTTTGGCCATTTTCAGGCGGACGAACTTGGGGACCTGACCTTTACACGCGGCTGTGCCCACGGCCTATATTTGGCACACGGAGGCCCCTCGCAAAGTCTCGCCCCATTCCGAGTCCGGCGGACGAACTTGGCCAGCCCCACCCCCCTAGGCTACAGCCCACCCGTTTTTTTTGGCATTTTTCCGGCGGACGAACTTGGGGACCCGGCCTTCGGGCGCTTATTTTTGGTCGCGGCTGTGCCTGCGGCATATATTTGGCACACGGAGGCCCCTCGCAAAGTCTCGTCCAATTTCGAGTCCGGCGGATGAACTTGGCGGGCCCACCACCCTAGGCTATAGCCCACCCGTTTTTTTGGCCTTTTTCCGGCGGACGAACTTGGGGACCCTACCTTCAGGCGCTTATTTTTGGGCGCGGCTGACCCGGCGGCCTATTTTTGGAACACGGAGGCCCCTCGCAAAGTCTCGTCCCATTCCAAGTCCGGCGGACGAACTTGGCCAGCCCCACCCCCCAAGGCTATAGTCCACCCGTTTTTTTGGCCTTTTTCCGCTGGGGGGTTTTGGCGCCCCGACCTTC
This sequence comes from Citrus sp. QX-2021, assembly GCA_030444885.1. NCBI lineage: Eukaryota > Viridiplantae > Streptophyta > Magnoliopsida > Sapindales > Rutaceae > Citrus > Citrus sp. QX-2021. The sequence continues at coordinate 178,203 of JAUJEF010000048.1, read as the reverse complement.
GTGCGCTTACTTTTGGGTGCGGCTGTGCCCACGGCCTATTTTTGGCACATGGAGGCCCCTCGCAAAGTGTCACCCCATTCCGAGTCCGGGGGACGAACGTGGCCAGCCCCACCCCCCAAGGCTATAGTCAACCCGATTTTTTTTATTTTTTCCGGGTGACGAACTTGGGGACCCGACCTTTGGGCGCTTATTTTGGGTACGGCTGTGCCCGCGGCCTATTTTTGACACACTGAGGCCCCTCACAAAATTTCGCCCCATTCCGAATCAGCCGGACGCACTTGGCCAGCCCCACCCCCCAAGGCTATAGCCCACCCGTTTTTTTGGCCTTTTTCCGTCGGATGAACTTGGGGACCCGACCTTTGGGCGCTTATTTTTGGGTACGGCTGTGCCTGCGGCCTATTTTTGGCACACTGAGGCCCCTCACAAAGTGTCACCCCATTCCGATTAGGTAATAATGACCTACGACCATGCATGCAAAATAAATAAAATAAAAATAAAGATGCAAACAAAACAAAAATAAAGATGGGAACAAAAAAAAATAAAAAATAAAGATGAGAACAAAACAAATAAAAATAAAGAAGAGGGAGAAATTACGATACTAACCTTATTGCGCTATTACAACCTTACTATAAAAATACACAAAAACAAATAAGTGAAATAAATTAACTAAAAATAAATTAATAAGATAAACAAAAAAAAATTACAAAGAAAATTAAATTGAAAATTAAATTACATAATTTTAAAGAAGACAAAAAGAAAAGAAATACTAACCTTTAATTTTAGATTTACTTTTTTTTTTAAAGAAAAAAAAATACAAGAAAACAATTAAAATGGAATTATTCACAAAAATTAATTCGATTAATTAAAATTACTTACCTCCCCGGCAACGGCGCCAAAAACTTGTTGTGTAAATTTTAATGTACTCGCAAGCGCACGAATCTATTGTAGTATAGATCAATGGTGACGAGTGTCGATCCCACGAGGAGGTGGATTTTAATTGTGTGTAGAATTAATTTTGTAAATGGGTGATTGGATTTGTGGTGGAAATGATTTGGAATATGCTAAATCTTAAATTAAATTGGCGAGAATAAATTCTAAAATTGGAATTGAAATGGCGAGAATAAATTGAAGATAATTCTATTGAAATGACGTACTTGGGTATCTGGATCCGTATCAACATGCATCATGGGCTAAATAATCCGTATTAATGCCAATTAAATCATGAGGGGGGAATCCACACCTCATGAACCACGCTCTAATCAATATGGTGCTAAGGGCTTATCGTGCCAAATAATAATAACCTTATACTAGAAAGCCGGTGTAACCAAGGCGGTATCTAGACAAGACTATTATTATTTGTCGACGATAAGTCAAATCATCCACAAAAATTAGAGGGGAAGAGAAAATAAATTTACCAAATTAAGCCCATGACACATGTTGAGACTTCACCTTCAACCCAAGCTTGAAAGAAAATTAGCCACTCATAATTGAACTAGGGGCAAAATGGAAATTTATTAAAATACGAAGAAAATACAAGATGGTGAGGGAATTACAGAAAACTGAGTCCAAAAATGGATTGTGGATATCAAATTAGGGGAGAGGCCCCCTTTTTATGATACATGGAGTAAATCATGGCCATCGGATTAAAAAGCAGTTTTGACGCTCGATTGCGCCACGTCATCGTCAATGATCCACGGTTTGACCCGACTTTGAAACGATAACACGGTTTTGACCGGATGAACGATATAGCGGTTTGGTTGAAAATAATCGCTCGTGTGATGCATGTACCGCAGACGCGAGATTTTTCTTCCACCGATATCTTTGCCACGTCACCATCAACAGTACATAAGAATTTTAGCCCAACAGGATCGTGACACCTCATCGTTCAATGCCACGTCATCGGTCAATGCCACGTCATCAATCCGTCTATGTGAACAGTGTCGTGAACAGTGTCGTAGACAGTACCGTAGTGAATAGTACCGTACATGTGAATAGTGCCATTTTTCCTTTTATGCTCCTCCTAAGGTTTTCGACCGTCCTGAGTTCAAAAGTGATGTCCGTTTTGCCGTCTGATCTCTCCTTTATTGTGAAATGACTATAATGCCCCTAAAATACATAAAATACTTAATTAAAATAAAACAAACGGAATTAAATCAAAAGAAGGTTAAATTCATAAAAGTAAAGGTGTTAGTAAGACTTGAAATGTAAAATGACGGTTTTCTCCTTTATAAATATGCATTTTCTAACACTCAACACACCCCCCAACCAGCTTATTGCTAGTCCCTAGCAAATGAAACGAAAATAAAATTCAAATTCAAAATGATTTTTTTTTTTTTAAATTTAGAAACACTCATGTTTATTCAATCAGATTAATGATAGCAATCAAATAAAAGTATAAGCATTATCTCCAGTCTAAAGCAACATCACACTCACATCAACCATCCACATGAATCAGCCCAGTAGACTTTGTTATAGCTACTTTCAAGAATGACATGTCAAACCCCAAACTCTCTCCTGGAAGAAGTAGTGACACTCTCACAAATAAATTAAACCCAATAAAAATAGTCACTCCAATGAATGGTAATTGAGAGAAAATAATAAAAAAAAGTGATATCACATGCTCTCACCAAGATGAAATAAATATGCCCTCAGCTTAGAAATAATACGATCTCAAGTCAAATAAAAAATGTTAGTCAACCCAATTTATTTATTTATTTTTTTTTATATGCACCACTACATCTTTTTAGCCCATATAACTAGCTTCTACTTCAAACTATAGTTCCCTAAAATCAAGAAGGACTTTTATTAGGACGTAACGTAGGCTAGGGACATGGCTAACAAAGAAGGGAAATAAGGAAAACAAAAGTGTGTGTTTGAGAAAAATGCAGAGATTTTTTTTTTTTTTTGAAGTTGCTGCAAGGTGGATTTCACCTATTATTTTTATTCTTTTGAAACAACAACTTTGGTTTTTTTTTTTTTTTTGAACTTATTTCGCATAACTTCATTGAACAACATAATTATTTACATTTTCTCAAACATAAATAGGTGATGGAACTTATAAGACATCGGGTAATACTCCAAATCGGAGTGGGTCAAGATGATAAGTTGACAAAGAAAAGGGTTTTTTTTTTTTTTTTTTAAAGGGCTCAAAAGGGTTAACTATGGATATTTAATAAAGGGATGGCTAGAAAGGCTCAAACGGATCAAAGATGGCCTTTCCATCGTCTTTTAGGGCTCTAAATAATCATCCATATCTACTAGTTAGATGGGCCTCCAAATGTAGCAACACACATTTTTTTCTTTTTTTTTTTTTTTACAATTTTTTTTTTAAGGGTTAACTCAAAAGCAATTTAGAGATCGTGTGTAAAATAATAAATTGCTAAGCTGTATAAAGAGTGGGCAGAAGGGTTATTCTCCAAGAAAAATAATAGGCTCAAAAACTCACTTGGTACTTATTATGACATGTTCATTCTTTCAAGCAACTCATATTTGTCTCCGACATCAACATGTAGAGTAGCAAACATAATGTAACATCACTTAAGACCAAAGATAATACAAATACTAAATTTGAAATTCATCATGTCATCCAATGTTAAAACAAATCACAATTTTTTTTTTTCAAACAATATTCTACCCCCCAACCTATTCTAAACCTGAAAGGAAAATATGCATGCAGAAATGTGAAAATGATGTAGAAAAACTAATTAGAAAAGTTACACTTAAAATGATAGAAAAAGAAAATGATTTTTTTTTTTAAGAAGATACGTTTCTAGAGGCACTACACTCCATATTCAGCCATCTTCGACTCAAAAGTTGGAAAATGTAGATTTATAGAGGAGAAAATAAAAAGAAGAAGAAAAATGAACATCAAAACTTAATAAAGAAATTTTTTTTTTAATTTATTTATTTATTTATTTTTTTCAAACAATGAAGATGCGTTTCTAGAGTAACTACACTCCATATTCAGCCATCTTCAACACAAAAAGTTAGCAACAGTTAGTTTCTACAACAAAAAATCAGTAAAAACTTAACCAAAATTCCACAATTGTCGACTATTCCCTCCCCCCAACCAGAACGAAACATTGTCCTCAATGTTTGAAAGGAAAGAAGTAGAGTTTAGAAGACATCACCTGAGTGGTGCAACACAGAAGAAAATATTTACAAGCGGAGAGTTAAATCTAATTTGTACTTCTTACTGTGGCTACTGTTACCATCATTATTTGGGCGCTCCAACACAAAGGTCCAGGGGTTTGGCTCCGGTCTAAAAGCTTGTAACAGATCAAGTAGCTCATTAGTAGTGTGAGCACAAATAAAAAGTTTTTTCACATGGGAAGGAATGAAGTAGTTTTTTATTGCATGGTTAAGAAATGCGATAAAGCCATCATAAAAGTTATTGACATTTAACAAACTGATGGGTTTCTGGTGGATGTGCAGATGAGCCCAAGATGCTAGTGTGATAAGTGCCTCTAGTGTTGCAAGATCTCCTGGAAGGAAAATAAAAGCATCAGCATGATTAAGCATTTCAGTTATTCTTTCTTGCATACCTGAGACGACTAACTCTTCTCCAGTTGATGAGTCGATTTAAGCGCCCAATGGTTTTAGGACTCTTGGGATGATGCCTAACACTTGACTTCCTCTGATAAAAGCTGCTTCTGAGACCATTTTTTATAACCCTCGGTTACCTCCTCCATACACCAAGTGTAATTTTCTCTCTGCTATGCTTCGACCAAGATCTATGGCTGCCTCAACGAACTCTTTATGTTTGCCATAGGTAAATCCGGAAAGCACACAAATGTTCTTGAATTGTCTATTGGGAGTAGCTGCCATTGCGATACTTCTCAAAAACAATTTGTGAGTGCTTGACAAAAGATATCACATTTAAAAGTCTTGGTGATAGTGGGTCATAGTGGTGTATGAGGTAATATGTCAGTGTCAAATAACGCGTAAAGCACGTGGCTCGCAAGTCAAAAAGAAAACAGTAAAAAGGAAAAAGCAAACAGTAATAAAATTATTAAAGACAATAATGCAAACAATAAGACAATAGTGAAATAAAATAACAATAAAGTAAAAGGATATTTACAGGTAGTTGCGACTGTGGCTCACATCTTCCTCTGGTTTTACGTCCAGAAACGGCTTGAACGCCCTCTATGGGTCGAGGATGGGCTTCCTATCCAGTTTTCTTACAAACTGGCAAACAGGGTCGTTTATAGTCAGATTCCCGAGACTGTATCGTGCATGCTCTTTCTGGAATAATGGACATAACTGGAGAATCGCTCCTTGCACATATCCACTGGGATGCGTTTCAAGAGACAAAAGGATATCATCCAATGACTCCTTATTCAAGCCATCCCTAATGAATTGAATCTTATCTTCCCTGTTATCAGACACCATTCCTAAAGAACATGGGTTTTTATTGCAACTCATTCTGGCACACTTATGACAAGCAACAGAAATTCTTCGAGCTCGTCGTTTTCTTGCATAATTTCCTTTACCACAACCAGGCATGTATGCAATAAATTTTGGAGGTAACTCACCTGCCGATCGTACTTTAGACTCGATTAACGAACGGATGTCAGCAGGTATGTTATTCCTCATGAGTAATCGCATGCGTTCGGACCGAGCTTTATAGATCGTAAGGAGGGCATTCTGAGGAAGTGAAGGGAATCGCTTGTGAAGCTTCGCTAGAATCTCGTTTTCTTGCATACCTTCGCCTCAAAATATCAGTTATTATGGGAAACTGAAGTAACCGACTTGATTGTCACGGAGTACCGTTATCCGCCACTTCACCGGGGTAACAAACTAAAGCACACAAACAGAAAAACAAATTAAAACACACAAAGAAAATTAAAATCATCCTCTTATTGAATTTACCTCAAGCTCCAACTGGATGTCATAAACACTTCTCTCAATGTCTCTGAGTTGGCTTTCTAAACCCTCAACATAGGCTACTAACTCTGGTGGTTGTAGAGCCCAAATGCGATGTGTTTTACAAAATTGAATCTGCCTTTTGAGATGAGTTTTGACACGTTGAAGTGGTTTAAGAATGTTCAGGAGGAACGGTCTAAGTATGAGACTCATGATTAACAATGATAAGAGAAAACTTAATAGTTAAATAAACACACTTATGCAAAAATAATTTCAATTAGGAGAAGAATAATATAAAGAAAGAAAGAAAAATCAAATCAACGAAAAGAAAGAAAAAAAATCAATTCAAATCTGGTGGGTCACTCAAATTTATTTCGGTGTCTTCTCCATGTGGTTGGTACTCTAGATATGGCTTTAATCTTTGACCATTAACTTTAAACATGACACCGTTCTTTGGGTCCTTAATTTTAATTGCCCCATGTGGAAAAACAGTATGAACAATAAAAGGACCAGACCAACGAGAGCGTAACTTACCTGGGAATAGGTGCAAGCGAGAATTGAATAAAAGCACTTTCTGACCTGGAGTGAACGTTTTTCTCATAATATGCTTGTCATGAAAGACTTTTATCCGTTGCTTGTAAATCTTGGCATTTTCGTATGCATCATTGCGAATTTCCTCAAGTTCTGCCAGTTGTAATCTTCTTTACGAAGGTGGCTTCTTTGCATGTCAAAGTTGAATTTCTTGATGGCCCAATACGCACGATGCTCGAGTTCCACAGGTAGGTGGCAAGCTTTTCCATACACTAGCCTGTAGGGTGACATCCCAATCGGGGTCTTGAAAGCCGTTCTATATGCCCATAATGCATCATCAAGTCTTAATGACCAATCTTTTCTGTCTGGCCTCACCGTTTTTTCTAATATGTGCTTTATTTCTCGATTGGAGATCTCAACTTGGCCACTGGTTTGCGGATGATACGGGGTCGCCACTTTGTGTGTGATTGAATACTTTGTCAAAAGAGCTTTGAATGCTTTGTTACAAAAGTGGGCACCACCATCACTGATTATTGCTCGAGGGAATTCAAAGCGTGAAACAATGTTGCTTTTAAAAAATCCTATTACCACCTTGTGATCATTGGTTCGACATGAAATTGCTTCTACCCATTTTGATACATAGTCAACAGCAACCAATATGTATTGATGGCCAAAAGAAGGGGGAAAGGGTCCCATGAAGTCGATACCCCATACGTAAAAAATCTCAACCACTAAAATTGGATTTAGTGGCATCATGTTCCTTCGTGTAATGCTCCCCATTCGTTGACACCTATCACATGAAGAACAGAAAGTGTAAGCGTCTCGAAATATAGTTGGCCAATAAAAACCACATTGTAAAACTTTAGTTGCTGTTTTCTTAGCACTAAAATGGCCTCCACAAGCTTGTTCATGGCAGAATGAAAGAATATTCTGAATTTCATTTTCTGGGACACATCGTCTAACAATTTGATCCGCACAATACTTGAATAAATACGGGTCATCCCAAAAGAAATTCTTTATTTCTGCAAAGAATTTAGCCTTATCTTGCTTGGTCCAATGCTCTGGAAGTTTACCTGTAACAAGATAATTAACTATATCAGCATACCAAGGTAATACTTCCACACTCATTAATTGTTCATCTGGAAATGACTCATTTAATGGTAAGGGCTCTGTAATTGTGTCAAAATGGAGACGAGAGAGGTGGTCCGCCACGACATTTTCTGTGCCTTTCTTATCTTTGAATTCCAAGTCAAATTCCTGCAAAAGTAACACCCAACGAATTAGTCTAGCTTTTGCATCTTTCTTTGTGAGAAGATATTTAAGAGCAGCATGATCCGTGAATATAATTATTTTACAACCAATGAGATAGGATCGAAATTTTTCCAATGCAAACACTACTGCTAGCATTTCTTTTTCAGTAGTTGAATAGTTCAACTGTGCATCATTTAATGTCATACTAGCATAGTAAATAACATGGGGAATTCGATCAACTCTTTTTCCTAATACTGCTCCTACTGCATAATCAGATGCATCACACATAAGCTCAAATGGTAAGCTCCAGTTTGGGGCCTGAATGATGGGTGATGATGTCAACAATTGCTTTAATTTGTCAAACGCTACAAGACATGAATCATTAAAGATAAAAGTACATCCTTAGCAAGTAAATTGCATAAGGGTCTAGAAACTTTGCTAAAATCTTTAATGAAACGTCTATAAAAACCAGCATGCCCAAGGAAAGATCTTACTTCTCTGACTGTTTTGGGTGGAGGAAGATTAGAAATGAGATCCACCTTGGCTTTGTCAACCTCAATACCTTTGCTCGAAATGATGTGACCGAGAACAATACCTTGTTTTACCATAAAATGGCACTTCTCCCAATTTAAGATCAAGTTCTTCTCAATACATCTCTGCAGAACTAGTGTTAGATGATGTAAACATTGATCAAACGAGTCACCAAAGACAGAAAAATCATCCATAAAGACTTCAAGGAATCGTTCAACCATATCAGAAAAAATGCTCAACATGCATCGTTGAAATGTAGCAGGTGCATTACATAATCCAAATGGCATTCTTCTATGCAAAAGTGCCAAAAGGGCAAGTGAAAGTGGTTTTCTCTTGATCTTTTGGTGCTATGGGGATCTGATTGTATCCTGAATAGCCATCTAGAAAGCAATAAAATTCATGGCCTGCTAATCTATCAAGCATTTGATCGATAAATGGTAAAGGAAAATGGTCTTTACGTGTGACAGAATTCAATTTTCTATAATCAATGCATACACGCCATCCTGTAGTCACTCTAGTGGGTATTAATTCATTATCAGCATTGGTAACTACTGTGACTCCTGACTTTTTGGGGACAACTTGCACAGGACTGACCCATGAACTATCAGAAATTGGGTAAATGATACCTGCGTCTAATAGCTTAAGGACTTCAGTTCTTACAACTTCTTTCATATTAGGATTTAACCGACGTTGCATTTCCCTAGTAGATTTAGCATTTTCATCAAGGTGAATGTAATGCATGCAATCTGCAGGGTTTATACCTTTTATGTCTGCTATGGTCCATCCTAATGCTCCTTTATGCTCTTTTAAAACATCCAACAACTTACCTTTTTGTTCATCATTGATGGATGATGAGATGATTACCGGCAGAGTACTTTCTTCTCCCAAAAATGCATATTCCAAAGTGTTGGGCAATGGTTTGAGCTCGAGTTTCGGTGGTGATTCTGATGATGGGATGAGTTTCTTCTCTGATGGTGCTAGTTGTTCAACTCTTGACTTCCATTTATTAGTGTCCATGGATGGTGCTGAGTCAAGCAAGGCGTTGACCTCATCAACCGATCTGTCAATATCAAAATCCAAACCAAAGTGAGTTAAACATATTTGTAAAGGATCATCACTAAGGTTTGAAACAAAAGAGTCATCAACTAATGCTTCAATTAAATCCACATCAACAATTCCATCATCTGCATTGTGAGGTTGTTTGGCAATGTTGAAAATGTTTAGCCCCATAGTCATGTTGCCGAAGGACAACTGCATATTTCCAGTTCTGCATTGAATGTGAGCATCCGCAGTTGCCAAGAAAGGTCGGCCTAGAATAATGGGGATGTGCTTCCTTGAATCCTGTATTGGTTGAGTGTCAATTACAATCTACCTGGATAAGCACGTCCTCCACAATGCCACGAGGTATTTTCGTGGACCGATCTGCAAGTTGTAACACCACTGGAGTTGGGTGTAATTCTCCAAGTCCAAGTTTCATGAATACAGAGTAAGGCAAAAGATTTACACTAGCTCCTAAATCCAACAAAGCATTCTCAATTGTATGGTTCCCTATGCTACATGAGATAGTGGGGGAGCCTGGATCTTTACATTTTAGAGGAATTTTATGTTGGAGTATAGAACTAACATTTTCTGTTAAAAATGCCTTCTTTTGAACATGCATATTTCTCTTTTTAGTACAAAGGTCTTTAAGAAACTTGGCATAAGATGGAACTTGTTTAATAGCATCAAGCAAAGGGATGTTAACACTTACCTGTTTAAAGATTTCGAGAATCTCACCTGTGGATTTTCCCTTTTTGCCTTTAGCTAACCTCTGAGGAAATGGAGCTTTAGGAACATATTCTCGTGGGTTGGTTTCTTCTTTCTCCTCCGGTGATGAGTCCTCAACATTCATAGGTACAATTTGATTTTCTTTTGTCACCGGCATCTCCACTTTGTTGTCGACTTCTTTTCCTTTTCGCAAGGTCATGACGGCTTTGACCTCTCCATGCTGCTGTGGTGAACTGGTACTTGCTTCATGTACTCCTTTAGGATTAGGCACTGGTTGACTTGGAAACTTGCATTTCTCAACAGTCATTGCCAAGGTCTGAACTGAAGAAGCAAGTTGTCCCACCATCTTCTCAAGGCTTGAAACTGATTGGGCTTGTGAGTTGAAGCCTGCTCTCAACTCATTTCGTAGTCCATCAATGGTGCGGTTCTGTTGCTCAATCGTGGAGTGAGTAACATTCTTGAAATTCTGGAATGCATCCTCCCATGGTCTGGGTTGAGAGTAGTTCTGGTTATGATTGAATGGTCTAAATGGGGGCTGAGAGGCTTGAGGATTTTGTGGAATTGGTGGAGCTGGAGCTGCTGGTCCATTCTGTTGGAATCCTTGAGACCATGAAAAATTGGGGTGGTCTCTCCATCCAGGATTATATGTGTTGGAGTATGGGTTGTAATTTGATGGCTTTCTCATTACACCTATGACATTGGCTTGATCTGAGTATGAGTCATGGTCATGTGGTTCTGTTGATGTAGCAGTCGATAACGATGCTATTTGTCGAGCAAGACCTTCAACCATCTCCTTGACTTCTTTGATTCCCGAAGTTGATTCGCCAATTTGAACCTCATTCACTCCTTTAATTCTTCTAGTAGTCCTGAGTGATCGACTCCGTTGTTGGGAATTATCTGCTTGTCGCTGAAAGAATTCCCAAATCTCTGATGCACTTTTTGACATTAGCTCTCCTCCACTTGTTGCCATTAGCCATTCTTGCACATTTGGCAATAATCCCTCCAAAAAGTAGCCCATTGAATCGCTCCCATGTTTCGAAAAATTGCTCGTCCTCTCTCTGGGTAAACTCCGAGATTTCCCTGCGAATAGCATTGGTTTTATGCACTGGGAAATATTTATTCAAAAATTTTGTAACCATTTGTTCCCATGATGTGATGCTATTAGCAGGCAAAGTATTAAGCCATGAACGAGCTCTATCCTTTAAAGAAAATGGGAATAATCTAAGCTTTACATCATCATCTGAAAAATTCTCATATTTAAATGTTTGACAAATTGCATGAAAATCATTCAAATGATTATATGGGTGCTCATTTTCTAGGCCATAGAATGTGGGGAGACAATTTATCACACTAGGTTTTAATTCAAAACTCCTAGCAGCTACATTTGGGTATCTTATGCATGACGTGCTCAAATTAGCTAAGGGACTAAAATAGTCCTTAAATGGCCTCTCATGTGGTGCTTGTAAATCCATTTTATTTTTAACGTGTTTGTGTGTGCGAAGTGTTTTTTCTAATTCAAGGTCTATAGGTTCAAGATTAGGTAATAATGACCTACGACCATGCATGCAAAATAAATAAAATAAAAATAAAGATGCAAACAAAACAAAAAATAAAGATGGGAACAAAAAAAAATAAAAAATAAAGATGAGAACAAAACAAATAAAAATAAAGAAGAGGGAGAAATTACGATACTAACCTTATTGCGCTATTACAACCTTACTATAAAAATACACAAAAACAAATACGTGAAATAAATTAACTAAAATAAAATTAATAAGATAAACAAAAAAAAAATTACAAAGAAAATTAAATTGAAAATTAAATTACATAATTTTAAAGAAGAGAAAAAGAAAAGAAATACTAACCTTTAATTTTAGATTTACTTTTTTTTTAAAGAAAAAAAAATACAAGAAAACAATTAAAATGGAATTATTCACAAAAATTAATTCGATTAATTAAAATTACTTACCTCCCCGGCAATGGCGCCAAAAACTTGTTGTGTAAATTTTAATGTACTCGCAAGCGCACGAATCTATTGTAGTATAGATCAATGGTGACGAGTGTCGATCCCGCGAGGAGGTGGATTTTAATTGTGTGTAGAATTAATTTTGTAAATGGGTGATTGGATTTGTGGTGGAAATGATTTGGAATATGCTAAATCTTAAATTAAATTGGCGAGAATAAATTCTAAAATTGGAATTGAAATGGCGAGAATAAATTGAAGATAATTCTATTGAAATGACGTACTTGGGTATCTGGATCCGTATCAACATGCATCATGGGCTAAATAATCCGTATTAATGCCAATTAAATCATGAGGGGGGAATCCACACCTCATGAACCACGCTCTAATCAATATGGTGCTAAGGGCTTATCGTGCCAAATAATAATAACCTTATACTAGAAAGCCGGTGTAACCAAGGCGGTATCTAGACAAGACTATTATTATTTATCGACGATAAGTCAAATCATCCACAAAAATTAGAGGGGAGGAGAAAATAAATTTACCAAATTAAGTCCATGACACATGTTGAGACTTCACCTTCAACCCAAGCTTGAAAGAAAATTAGCCACTCATAATTGAACTAGGGGCAAAATGGAAATTTATTAAAATACGAAGAAAATACAAGATGGAGAGGGAATTACAGAAAACTGAGTCCAAAAATGGATTCAGGGATATCAAATTAGGGGGGAGAGGCCCCCTTTTTATAGATACATGGAGTAAATCATGGCCATCGGATTAAAAACAGTTTGGACGCTCAGGATTGCGCCACGTCATCAGTCAACAGTCCACGGTTTGACCCGACTTTGAAAAGTAACAGGGTTTTGACCCGGATGAACAGTAACGCGGTTTGGTTGAAAATAATCCTGTGTGATACATGTACCGTACGCGAGATTTTTCTTCCACTGATATGCTGCCACGTCACCATCAACAGTACATAAGAATTTTAGCCCAACAGGATCGTGACACCTCATCAGTCAATGCCACGTCATCGGTCAATGCCACGTCATCAATCCGTCTATGTGAACAGTGTCGTGAACAGTAACGTAGGCAGTACCGTACCCGTGAATAGTACCGTACATGTGAATAGTGCCATTTTTCCTTTTATGCTCCTCCTAAGGTTTTCGACCGTCCTGAGTTCAAAAGTGATGTCCGTTTTGCCGTCTAATCTCTCCTTTATTGTGAAATGACTATAATGCCCCTAAAATACATAAAATACTTAATTAAAATAAAACAAACGGAATTAAATCAAAAGAAGGTTAAATTCATAAAAGTAAAGGTGTTAGTAAGACTTGAAATGTAAAATGACGGTTTTCTCCTTTATAAATATGCATTTTCTAACACTCAACACCCCGACCTTCGGGCGCTTATTTATGGGCGCGGCTGTGCCCGCAGCCTATATTTGGCACACGGAGTCCCCTCGCAAAGTCTCGCCCCATTCCGAGTCAGGCGGACGAACTTGGCCAGCCCGGCGGACGAACTTGGCCAGCCCCACCCCCCAAGGCTATGGCCCACCCGTTTTTTTGGACTTTTTCCGGCGGACGAACTTGGGGACCTGACCTTTATGCGAGGCTGTGTCCGCGGCCTATTTTTGGCACACGGAGGGCCCTCGTAAAGTCTCGCACCATTCCGAGTCCGGCGGACGAAGTGGGCCAACCCCACCCCCCAAGGCTATAGCCCACCCGTTTTTGTGGCCTTTTTCCGCTGGACGAACTTGGCGCCCCGGTCTTCGGGCGGTTATTTTTGGACGCGGCAGTGCCCGCGGCCTAATTTTGGCACACGGAGGGCCCTCGCAAAGTCTCGCGCAATTCCGAGGCCGGCGTACGAATTTGGCCAACCCCACCCCCCAAGGCTATAGCCCACCCGTTTTTGTGGCCTTTTTCCGCTGGACGAACTTGGCGCCCCGGCCTTCGGGCGGTTATTTTTGGGCGCGGCTGTGCCCGCGGCCTATTTTTGGAACACGGAGGGCCCTCGCAAAGTCTCGTGCCATTCTGAGTCCGGCAGACGATGTTGGCCAGCCCCACCCCCCAAGCCTATAGCCCACCCGTTTTTGTGGCCTTTTTCCGCTGGACGAACTTGGCGCCCCGGCCTTCGGGCGGTTATTTTTGGGTGCGGCTCTGCCCGCGGCCTATTTTTAGTACACGGAGGGCCCTCGCAAAGTCTCGCGCCATTCCGAGTCCGCCGGACGAAGTGGGCCAGCCCCACCCCCCAAGGCTATAGCCGACCCGTTTTTGTGGCCTTTTTCCGCTGGACGAACTTGGCGCCCCGGCCTTCGGGCAGTTATTTTTGGGCTCGGCTGTGCCTGCGGCCTATTTTTAGCACACGGAGGGCCCTTGTAAAGTCTCGCGCCATTCCGAGTCCGGCGGACGAAGTAGGCCTCGCCCACCACCCCCAAGGCTATAGCCCACCCGTTTTTGTGGCCTTTTTCCGCTGGACGAACTTGGCGCCCCGGTCTTCGGGTGGTTATTTTTGGGTGCGGCTGTGCCCACGGCCTATTTTTGGCACACGGAGGCCCCTCCCAAAGTCTCGCGCCATTCCGAGTCCGGCGGACGAAGTGGGCCAGCCCCACTTCCCAAAGCTATAGCCCACCCGTTTTTGTGGTCTTTTTCCGCTGGACCAACTTGGCGCCCCAGCCTTCGTGCGGTTATTTTTGGACGCAGCTGTGCCTGCGGCCTATTTTTGGCACACGGAGGGCCCTCGCAAAGTCTCGCGCCATTCCGAGTCCGGCAGACGATGTTGGCCAGCCCCATCCCCCAAGGCTATAGCCCACCCGTTTTTGTGGCCATTTTACGCTGGACGAACTTGGCTTCCCGCCCTTCGGGCGGTTATTTTCGGGCGATTATTTTTGGGCGCGGCAGTGCCCGCGGCCTATTTTTGGCACACGGAGGGCCCTCGTAAAGTCTCGCGCCATTTCGAGTCCGGCGGACGATGTTCGCCAGCCCCACCCCCCGAGGCTATCGCCCACCCGTTTTTGTGGCCTTTTTCCGCTGGACGAACTTGGTGCCCCGGCCTTCGTCGGTTATTTTTGTGTGCGGCTGTGCGCGCTGCCTATTTTTGACACACGGAGGCCCCTCAGAAAGTCTCGCGCCATTCCGAGTCCGGCGGACGAAGTGGGCCAGCCCCACCTCCCAAGGCTATAGCCCACCCGTTTTTGTGGCCTTTTTCCGCTGGACGAACTTGGCGCCCCGGCCTTCGGGCGGTTAATTTTGGTCGAGGCTGTGCCCGCGGCCTATTTTTGGCACACAGAGGGCCCTCGGAAAGTCTCGCGCCATTCCGAGTCCGGCGGACGAATTTGGCCAGCCCCACCTCCCAAGGCTATAGCCCACCCGTTTTTGTGGCCTTTTTCCGCTGGACGAACTTGGCGCCCCGGCCTTCGGGCAGTTATTTTTGGGCGCGGCTTTGTCCGCGGCCTATTTTTGGTCCATGGAGGGCCCTCGCAAAGTCTCGCGCCATTCCGAGTCCGGCGGACGAACTTGGCCAGCCCCACCACCCAAGGCTATAGCCCACCCGTTTTTGTGGCCTTTTTCCGATGGACGAACTTGGCGCCCCGGCCTTCGGGTGGTTATTTTTGGGCGCGGCTTTGCCCGCGGCCTATTTTTGGCCCACGGAGGGCCCTCGCAAAGTCTCGCGCCATTCCGAGTCCGGCGGACGAACTTGGCCAGCCCCACCACCCAAGGCTATAGCCCACCCGTTTTTGTGGCCTTTTTCAGCTGCACGAACTTGGCGCCCCGGCCTTCGGGCGGTTATTTTTATGCACGGCTGTGTCCGCGGCCTATTTTTTGTACACGGAGTCTCCTCGCAAAGTCTCGCGCCATTCCGAGTCCGGCAGACGAAGTTGGCCAGCCCCACCTCCCAAGGCTATAGCCCTCCCGTTTTTGTGGCCTTTTTCCGCTGGACGAACTTGGCGCCCCGGCCTTCGGGTGGTTAATTTTGGTCGAGGCTGTGCCCGCGGCCTATTTTTGGCATAAAGAGGGCCCTCGGAATGTCTCGCGCCATTCCGAGTCCGGCGGACGAATTTGGCCAGCCCCACCTCCCAAGGCTATAGCCCACCCGTTTTTGTGGTCTTTTTCCGCTGGACGAACTTGGCGCCCCGGCCTTCGGGCGGTTATTTTTGGGAGCGGCTTTGCCCGCGGCGTATTTTTGGCCCACGGAGGGCCCTCGCAAAGTCTCGCGCCATTCCGAGTCCGGCGGACGAACTTGGCCAGCCCCACCACCCAAGGCTATTGCCCACCCGTTTTTGTGGCCTTTTTCCGATGGACGAACTTGGCGCCCCGGCCTTCGGGTGGTTATTTTTGGGTGCGGCTTAGCCAGCGGCCTATTTTTGGCCCACGGAGGGCCCTCGCAAAGTCTCGCGCCATTCCGAGTCCGGCGGACGAACTTGGCCAGCCCCACCACCCAAGGCTATAGCCCACCCGTTTTTGTGGCCTTTTTCAGCTGGACGAACTTGGCGCCCCAGCCTTCGGGCGGTTATTTTTTGGCGCAGCTGTGCCCGTGGCCTATTTTTGGCACACGGAGGCCCGTCGCAAAGTCTCGCGCCATTCCGAGTCCGGCGGACGAAGTTGGCCAGCCCCACCTCCCAAGGCTATAGCCCACCCGTTTTTGTGGCCCTTTTCCGCTGGACGAACATGGTGCCCCGGCCTTCGTCGTTTATTTTTGTGTGCGGCTGTGCCCGCTGCCTATTTTTGGCACACGGAGGCCCCCCGCAAAGTCTCGCACTGTTCCGAGTCCGGCGGACGAAGTTGGCCAGCCCCACCTCCCAAGGCTATAGCCCACCCATTTTTGTGGCCTTTTTCAGCTGGACGAGCTTGGCGCCCCGGCCTTCGGGCGGTTATTTTTGGGCGCGGCTGTGCCACGGCCTATTTTTGGCACACGGAGGCCCCTCGCAAAGTCTCGCACCATTCCGAGTCCGGCGGACGAAGTTGGCCAGCCCCACCTCCCAAGGCTATAGCCCACCCGTTTTTGTGGCCTTTTTCCGCTGGACGAACTTGGCGCCTCAGCCTTCGGGCGGTTATTTTTTGGCGCGGCTGTGCCCGTGGCCTATTTTTGGCACACGGAGGCCCGTCGCAAAGTCTCGCGCCATTCCGAGTTCGGCGGACGAAGTTGGCCAGCCCCACCTCCCAAGGCTATAGCCCACCCGTTTTTGTGGCCCTTTTCCGCGGGACGAACTTGGTGCCCCGGCCTTCGTCGTTTATTTTTGTGTGCGGCTGTGCCCGCTGCCAATTTTTGGCACACGGAGGCCCCCCGCAAAGTCTCACGCTGTTCCGAGTCCGGCGGACGAAGTTGGCCAGCCCCACCTCCCAAGGCTATAGCCCACCCGTTTTTGTGGCCTTTTTCCGCTGGACGAAGTTGGCGCCCCGGCCTTCGGGTGGTTATTTTTGGGCGCGGCTGTGCCTGCTTCCTATTTTTGGAACACGGAGGCCCCTCGCAAAGTCTCGCACCATTCCGAGTCCGGCGGACGAAGTTGGCCAGCCCCACCCCCCAAGGCTATACCCCACCCGTTTTTGTGGCCTTTTTCCGCAGGACGAACTTGGCGCCCCGGCCTTCGGGCAGTTAATTTTGGGCGCGGCTGTGCCCGCAGCCTACTTTTGGCACACGGAGAGCCCTCGCAAAGTCTCGCGCCATTCCAAGTCCGGCGGATGAAGTTGGCCAGCCCCACCCCCCAAGGCTATAGCCCACCCGTTTTTCTGGCCTTTTTCCGCTGGACGAACTTGGCGCCCCGGCCTTCGGGTGGTTATTTTTGGGCGTAGCTGTGTCCGCGGCCTATTTTTGGCACACGGAGGGCCCTCGTAAAGTCTCGCGCCATTTCGAGTCCGGCGGACGATGTTCGCCAGCCCCACCACCCAAGGCTATAGCCCCCCCGTTTTTGTGGCCTTTTTCCGCTGGACGAACTTGGCGCCCCGCCCTTCGGGCGGTTATTTTTGGGCGCGGCAGTGCCCGCGGCCTATTTTTGGCACACGGAGGGCCCTCGCAAAGTCTCGCGCCATTCCGAGTCCGGCGGACGATGTTGGCCAGCCCCACCCCCCAAGGCTATAGCCCACCCGTTTTTGTGGCCTTTTTCCGCTGGACGAATTTGGCGCCCCGGCCTTCGGGCGGTTATTTTTGGACACGGGTGTGCCCGCGGCCTATTTTTGGCACACGGAGGGCCCTCGTAAAGTCTCGCGCCATTCCGAGTCCGGCGGACGAAGTTGGCCAGCCCCACCCCCCAAGGCTATAGCCCACCCGTTTTTGTGGCCTTTTTCCGCTGGACGAACTTGGCGCCCCGGCCTTCGGGCGGTTATTTTTGACGCGCGGCAGTGCCCGTGGCTAATTTGGGCACACGGAGGGCCCTCGTAAAGTCTCGCGCCATTCCGAGTCCGACGTACGAAGTTGGCCAACCCCACCCCCCAAGGCTATAGCCCACCCGTTTTTGTGGCCTTTTTCCGCTGGACGAACTTGGCGCCCCGGCCTTCGGGCGGTTATTTTTGGGCGCGGCTGTGCCCGTGGCCTATTTTTGGAACACGGAGGGCCCTCGCAAAGTCTCGTGCCATTCCGAGTCCGGCAGACGATGTTGGCCAGCCCCACCCCCCAAGCCTATAGCCCACCCGTTTTTGTGGCCTTTTTCCGCTGGACGAACTTGGCGCCCCGGCCTTCGGGCGGTTATTTTTGGGTGCGGCTGTGCCCGCGGCCTATTTTTAGTACACGGAGGGCCCTCGCAAAGTCTCGTGCCATTCCGAGTCCGCCGGACGAAGTGGGCCAGCCCCACCCCCTTAGGCTATAGCCGACCCGTTTTTGTGGCCTTTTTCCGCTGGACGAACTTGGCGCCCCGGCCTTCGGGCAGTTATTTTTGGGCTCGGCTGTGCCTGCGGCCTATTTTTAGCACACGGAGGGCCCTTGTAAAGTCTCGCGCCATTCCGAGTCCGGCGGACGAAGTAGGCCTGCCCCACCCCCCAAGGCTATAGCCCACCCGTTTTTGTGGCCTTTTTCCGCTGGACGAACTTGGCGCCCCGGTCTTCGGGTGGTTATTTTTGGGTGCGGCCGTGCCCACGGCCTATTTTTGGCACACGGAGGCCCCTCCCAAAGTCTCGCGCCATTCCGAGTCCGGCGGACGAAGTGGGCCAGCCCCACTTCCCAAAGCTATATCCCACCCGTTTTTGTGGTCTTTTTCCGCTGGACGAACTTGGCGCCCCAGCCTTCGTGCGGTTATTTTTGGACGCAGCTGTGCCTGCGGCCTATTTTTGGCACACGGAGGGCCCTCGCAAAGTCTCGCGCCATTCCGAGTCCGGCAGACGATGTTGGCCAGCCCCATCCCCCAAGGCTATAGCCCACCCGTTTTTGTGGCCATTTTACGCTGGACGAACTTGGATTCCCGCCCTTCGGGCGGTTATTTTCGGGCGATTATTTTTGGGCGCGGCAGTGCCCTCGGCCTATTTTTGGCACACGGAGGGCCCTCGTAAAGTCTCGCGCCATTTCGAGTCCGGCGGACGATGTTCGCCAGCCCCACCCCCCGAGGCTATCGCCCACCCGTTTTTGTGGCCTTTTTCCGCTGGACGAACTTGGCGCCCCGCCCTTCGGGCGGTTATTTTTGGGCGCGGCAGTGCCCGCGGCCTATTTTTGGCACACGGAGGGCCCTCGCAAAGTCTCGCGCCATTCCGAGTCCGGCGGACGATGTTGGCCAGCCCCACCCCCCAAGGCTATAGCCCACCCGTTTTTGTGGCCTTTTTCCGCTGGACGAATTTGGCTCCCCGGCCTTCGGGCGGTTATTTTTGGACACGGGTGTGCCCGCGGCCTATTTTTGGCACACGGAGGGCCCTCGTAAAGTCTCGCGCCATTCCGAGTCCGGCGGACAAAGTGGGCCAGCCCCACCCCCCAAGGCTATAGCCCACCCGTTTTTGTGGCCTTTTTCCGCTGGACGAACTTGGCGCCCCGGTTTTCGGGCGGTTATTTTTGGACGCGGCAGTGCCCGCGGCCTAATTTGGGCACACGGAGGGCCCTCATAAAGTCTCGCGCAATTCCGAGTCCGACGTACGAAGTTGGCCAACCCCACCCCCCAAGGCTATAGCCCACCCGTTTTTGTGGCCTTTTTCCGCTGGACGAACTTGGCGCCCCGGCCTTCGGGCGGTTATTTTTGGGCGCGGCTGTGCCCGTGGCCTATTTTTGGAACACGGAGGGCCCTCGCAAAGTCTCGTGCCATTCCGAGTCCGGCAGACGATGTTGGCCAGCCCCACCCCCCAAGCCTATAGCCCACCCGTTTTTGTGGCCTTTTTCCGCTGGACGAACTTGGCGCCCCGGCCTTCGGGCGGTTATTTTTGGGTGCGGCTGTGCCCGCGGCCTATTTTTAGTACACGGAGGGCCCTCGCAAAGTCTCGTGCCATTCCGAGTCCGCCGGACGAAGTGGGCCAGCCCCACCCCCCAAGGCTATAGCCGACCCGTTTTTGTGGCCTTTTTCCGCTGGACGAACTTGGCGCCCCGGCCTTCGGGCAGTTATTTTTGGGTGCGGCCGTGCCCACGGCCTATTTTTGGCACACGGAGGCCCCTCCCAAAGTCTCGCGCCATTCCGAGTCCGGCGGACGAAGTGGGCCAGCCCCACTTCCCAAAGCTATATCCCACCCGTTTTTGTGGTCTTTTTCCGCTGGACGAACTTGGCGCCCCAGCCTTCGTTCGGTTATTTTTGGACGTAGCTGTGCCTGCGGCCTATTTTTGGCACACGGAGGGCCCTCGCAAAGTCTCGCGCCATTCCGAGTCCGGCAGACGATGTTGGCCAGCCCCATCGCCCAAGGCTATAGCCCACCCGTTTTTGTGGCCATTTTACGCTGGACGAACTTGGCTTCCCGCCCTTCGGACGGTTATTTTCGGGCGATTATTTTTGGGCGCGGCAGTGCCCGCGGCCTATTTTTGGCACACGGAGGGCCCTCGTAAAGTCTCGCGCCATTACGAGTCCGGCGGACGATGTTCGCCAGCCCCACCCCCCGAGGCTATCGCCCACCCGTTTTTGTGGCCTTTTTCCGCTGGACGAACTTGGCGCCCCGCCCTTCGGGCGGTTATTTTTGGGCGCGGTAGTGCCCGCGGCCTATTTTTGGCACACGGAGGGCCCTCGCAAAGTCTCGCGCCATTCCGAGTCCGGCGGACGATGTTGGCCAGCCCCACCCCCCAAGGCTATAGCCCACCCGTTTTTGTGGCCTTTTTCCGCTGGACGAATTTGGCGCCCCGGCCTTCGGGCGGTTATTTTTGGACACGGGTGTGCCCGCAGCCTATTTTTGGCACACGGAGGGCCCTCGTAAAGTCTCGCACCATTCCGAGTCCGGCGGACAAAGTGGGCCAGCCCCACCCCCCAAGGCTATAGCCCACCCGTTTTTGTGGCCTTTTTCCGCTGGACGAACTTGGCGCCCCGGTCTTCGGGCGGTTATTTTTGGACGCGGCAGTGCCCGCGGCCTAATTTTGGCACACGGAGGGCCCTCGTAAAGTCTCGCGCAATTCCGAGTCCGACGTACGAAGTTGGCCAACCGCACCCCCCAAGGCTATAGCCCACCCGTTTTTGTGGCCTTTTTCCGCTGGACGAACTTGGCGCCCCGGCCTTCGGGCGGTTATTTTTGGGCGCGGCTGTGCCCGTGGCCTATTTTTGGAACACGGAGGGCCCTCGCAAAGTCTCGTGCCATTCCGAGTCCGGCAGACGATGTTGGCCAGCCCCACCCCCCAAGCCTATAGCCCACCCGTTTTTGTGGCCTTTTTCCGCTGGACGAACTTGGCGCCCCGGCCTTCGGGCGGTTATTTTTGGGTGCGGCTGTGCCCGCGGCCTATTTTTAGTACACGGAGGGCCCTCGCAAAGTCTCGTGCCATTCCGAGTCCGCCGGACGAAGTGGGCCAGCCCCACCCCCCAAGGCTATAGCCCACCCGTTTTTGTGGCCTTTTTCCGCTGGACGAACTTGGCGCCCCGGTCTTCGGGTGGTTATTTTTGGGTGCGGCTGTGCCCACGGCCTATTTTTGGCACACGGAGGCCCCTCCCAAAGTCTCGCGCCATTCCGAGTCCGGCGGACGAAGTGGGCCAGCCCCACTTCCCAAAGCTATATCCCACCCGTTTTTGTGGTCTTTTTCCGCTGGACGAACTTGGCGCCCCAGCCTTCGTGCGGTTATTTTTGGACGTAGCTGTGCCTGCGGCCTATTTTTGGCACACGGAGGGCCCTCGCAAAGTCTCGCGCCATTCCGAGTCCGGCAGACGATGTTGGCCAGCCCCATCGCCCAAGGCTATAGCCCACCCGTTTTTGTGGCCATTTTACGCTGGACGAACTTGGCTTCCCGCCCTTCGGACGGTTATTTTCGGGCGATTATTTTTGGGCGCGGCAGTGCCCGCGGCCTATTTTTGGCACACGGAGGGCCCTCGTAAAGTCTCGCGCCATTTCGAGTCCGGCGGACGATGTTCGCCAGCCCCACCCCCCGAGGCTATCGCCCACCCGTTTTTGTGGCCTCTTTCCGCTGGACGAACTTGGCGCCCCGCCCTTCGGGCGGTTATTTTTGGGCGCGGCAGTGCCCGCGGCCTATTTTTGGCACACGGAGGGCCCTCGCAAAGTCTCGCGCCATTCCGAGTCCGGCGGACGATGTTGGCCAGCCCCACCCCCCAAGGCTATAGCCCACCCGTTTTTGTGGCCTTTTTCCGCTGGACGAACTTGGCGCCCCGGCCTTCGGGTGGTTATTTTTGGGCGCGGCTGTACCCGCGGCCTATTTTTGGAACACGGAGGGCCCTCGCAAAGTCTCGTGCCATTCTGAGTCCGGCAGACGATGTTGGCCAGCCCCACCCCCCAAGCCTATAGCCCACCCGTTTTTGTGGCCTTTTTCCGCTGGACGAATTTGGCGCCCCGGCCTTCAGGCGGTTATTTTTGGGCACGGGTGTGCCCGCGGCCTATTTTTGGCACACGGAGGGCCCTCGCAAAGTCTCGCGCCATTCCGAGTCCGGCGGACGATGTTGGCCAGCCCCACCCCCCAAGGCTATAGCCCACCCGTTTTTGTGGCCTTTTTCCGCTGGACGAATTTGGCGCCCCGGCCTTCGGGCGGTTATTTTTGGACACGGGTGTGCCCGCGGCCTATTTTTGGCACACGGAGGGCCCTCGTAAAGTCTCGCACCATTCCGAGTCCGGCGGACAAAGTGGGCCAGCCCCACCCCCCAAGGCTATAGCCCACCCGTTTTTGTGGCCTTTTTCCGCTGGACGAATTTGGCGCCCCGGCCTTCGGGCGGTTATTTTTGGACGCGGCAGTGCCCGCGGCCTAATTTTGGCACACGGAGGGCCCTCGCAAAGTCTCGCGCAATTCCGAGCCCGGCGTACGAAGTTGGCCAACCCCACGCCCCAAGGCTATAGCCCACCCGTTTTTGTGGCCTTTTTCCGCTGGACGAACTTGGCGCCCCGGCCTTCGGGCAGTTATTTTTGAGCTCGGCTGTGCCTGCGGCCTATTTTTAGCACACGGAGGGCCCTCGCAAAGTCTCGTGCCATTCCGAGTCCGGCAGACGATGTTGGCCAGCCCCACCCCCCAAGCCTATAGCCCACCCGTTTTTGTGGCCTTTTTCCGCTGGACGAACTTGGCGCCCCGGCCTTCGGGCGGTTATTTTTGGGTTCGGCTGTGCCCGCGGCCTATTTTTAGTACACGGAGGGCCCTCGCAAAGTCTCGTGCCATTCCGAGTCCGCCGGACGAAGTGGGCCAGCCCCACCCCCCAAGGCTATAGCCGACCCGTTTTTGTGGCCTTTTTCCGCTGGACGAACTTGGCGCCCCGGCCTTCGGGCAGTTATTTTTGGGCTCGGCTGTGCCTGCGGCCTATTTTTAGCACACGGAGGGCCCTTGTAAAGTCTCGCGCCATTCCGAGTCCGGCGGACGAAGTAGGCCTGCCCCACCCCCCAAGGCTATAGCCCACCCGTTTTTGTGGCCTTTTTCCGCTGGACGAACTTGGCGCCCCGGTCTTCGGGTGGTTATTTTTGGGTGCGGCTGTGCCCACGGCCTATTTTTGGCACACGGAGGCCCCTCCCAAAGTCTCGCGCCATTCCGAGTCCGGCGGACGAAGTGGGCCAGCCCCACTTCCCAAAGCTATATCCCACCCGTTTTTGTGGTCTTTTTCCGCTGGACGAACTTGGCGCCCCAGCCTTCGTGCGGTTATTTTTGGACGCAGCTGTGCCTGCGGCCTATTTTTGGCACACGGAGGGCCCTCGCAAAGTCTCGTGCCATTCCGAGTCCGGCAGACGATGTTGGCCAGCCCCATCCCCCAAGGCTATAGCCCACCCGTTTTTGTGGCCATTTTACGCTGGACGAACTTGGCTTCCCGCCCTTCGGGCGGTTATTTTCGGGCGATTATTTTTGGGCACGGGTGTGCCCGCGGCCTATTTTTGGCACACGGAGGACCCTCGTAAAGTCTCGCACCATTCCGAGTCCGGCGGACGAAGTGGGCCAACCCCACCCCCCAAGGCTATAGCCCACCCGTTTTTGTGGCCTTTTTCCGCTGGACGAACTTGGCGCCCCGGTCTTCGGGCGGTTATTTTTGGACGCGGCAGTGCCCGCGGCCTAATTTTGGCACACGGAGGGCCCTCGCAAAGTCTCGCGCAATTCCGAGCCCGGCGTACGAAGTTGGCCAACCCCACGCCCCAAGGCTATAGCCCACCCGTTTTTGTGGCCATTTTACGCTGGACGAACTTGGCTTCCCGCCCTTCGGGCGGTTATTTTCGGGCGATTATTTTTGGGCGCGGCAGTGCCCGCGGCCTATTTTTGGCACACGGAGGGCCCTCGTAAAGTCTCGCGCCATTTCGAGTCCGGCGGACGATGTTCGCCAGCCCCACCCCCCGAGGCTATCGCCCACCCGTTTTTGTGGCCTTTTTCCGCTGGACGAACTTGGCGCCCCGCCCTTCGGGCGGTTAGTTTTGGGTGCGGCAGTGCCCGCAGCCTATTTTTGGCACACGGAGGGCCCTCGCAAAGTCTCGCGCCATTCCGAGTCCGGCGGACGATGTTGGCCAGCCCCACCCCCCAAGGCTATAGCCCACCCGTTTTTGTGGCCTTTTTCCGCTGGACGAATTTGGCGCCCCGGCCTTCAGGCGGTTATTTTTGGGCACGGGTGTGCCCGCGGCCTATTTTTGGCACACGGAGGACCCTCGTAAAGTCTCGCACCATTCCGAGTCCGGCGGACGAAGTGGGCCAACCCCACCCCCCAAGGCTATAGCCCACCCGTTTTTGTGGCCTTTTTCCGCTGGACGAACTTGGCGCCCCGGTCTTCGGGCGGTTATTTTTGGACGCGGCAGTGCCCGCGGCCTAATTTTGGCACACGGAGGGCCCTCGCAAAGTCTCGCGCCATTCCGAGCCCGGCGTACGAAGTTGGCCAACCCCACCCCCCAAGGCTATAGCCCACCCGTTTTTGTGGCCTTTTTCCGCTGGACGAACTTGGCGCCCCGGCCTTCGGGTGGTTATTTTTGGGCGCGGCTGTACCCGCGGCCTATTTTTGGAACACGGAGGGCCCTCGCAAAGTCTCGTGCCATTCTGAGTCCGGCAGACGATGTTGGCCAGCCCCACCCCCCAAGCCTATAGCCCACCCGTTTTTGTGGCCTTTTTCCGCTGGACGAATTTGGCGCCCCGGCCTTCAGGCGGTTATTTTTGGGCACGGGTGTGCCCGCGGCCTATTTTTGGCACACGGAGGACCCTCGTAAAGTCTCGCACCATTCCGAGTCCGGCGGACGAAGTGGGCCAACCCCACCCCCCAAGGCTATAGCCCACCCGTTTTTGTGGCCTTTTTCCGCTGGACGAACTTGGCGCCCCGGCCTTCGGGCGGTTATTTTTGGGCGCGGCTGTGCCCGTGGCCTATTTTTGGAACACGGAGGGCCCTCGCAAAGTCTCGTGCCATTCCGAGTCCGGCAGACGATGTTGGCCAGCCCCACCCCCCAAGCCTATAGCCCACCCGTTTTTGTGGCCTTTTTCCGCTGGACGAACTTGGCGCCCCGGCCTTCGGGCGGTTATTTTTGGGTGCGGCTGTGCCCGCGGCCTATTTTTAGTACACGGAGGGCCCTCGCAAAGTCTCGTGCCATTCCGAGTCCGCCGGACGAAGTGGGCCAGCCCCACCCCCCAAGGCTATAGCCGACCCGTTTTTGTGGCCTTTTTCCGCTGGACGAACTTGGCGCCCCGGCCTTCGGGCAGTTATTTTTGGGCTCGGCTGTGCCTGCGGCCTATTTTTAGCACACGGAGGGCCCTTGTAAAGTCTCGCGCCATTCCGAGTCCGGCGGACGAAGTAGGCCTGCCCCACCCCCCAAGGCTATAGCCCACCCGTTTTTGTGGCCTTTTTCCGCTGGACGAACTTGGCGCCCCGGTCTTCGGGTGGTTATTTTTGGGTGCGGCTGTGCCCACGGCCTATTTTTGGCACACGGAGGCCCCTCCCAAAGTCTCGCGCCATTCCGAGTCCGGCGGACGAAGTGGGCCAGCCCCACTTCCCAAAGCTATAGCCCACCCGTTTTTGTGGTCTTTTTCCGCTGGACGAACTTGGCGCCCCAGCCTTCGTGCGGTTATTTTTGGACGCAGCTGTGCCTGCGGCCTATTTTTGGCACACGGAGGGCCCTCGCAAAGTCTCGCGCCATTCCGAGTCCGGCAGACGATGTTGGCCAGCCCCATCCCCCAAGGCTATAGCCCACCCGTTTTTGTGGCCATTTTACGCTGGACGAACTTGGCTTCCCGCCCTTCGGGCGGTTATTTTCGGGCGATTATTTTTGGGCGCGGCAGTGCCCGCGGCCTATTTTTGGCACACGGAGGGCCCTCGTAAAGTCTCGCGCCATTTCGAGTCCGGCGGACGATGTTCGCCAGCCCCACCCCCCGAGGCTATCGCCCACCCGTTTTTGTGGCCTTTTTCCGCTGGACGAACTTGGCGCCCCGCCCTTCGGGCGGTTATTTTTGGGCGCGGCAGTGCCCGCGGCCTATTTTTGGCACACGGAGGGCCCTCGCAAAGTCTCGCGCTATTCCGAGTCCGGCGGACGATGTTCGCCATCGCCACCCCCCAAGGCTATAGCCCACCCGTTTTTGTGGCCTTTTTACGCTGGACGAACTTGGCACCTCGTCCTTCGGGCGGTTATTTTTGGGCGCGGCAGTGCCCGCGGCCTATTTTTGGCACACGGAGGCCCCTCGCAAAGTCTCGCGCCATTCCGAGTCCGGCGGACGAAGTTGGCTAGCCCCACCTCCCAAGGCTATAGCCCACCCGTTTTTGTGGCCCTTTTCCACTGGACGAACTTGGTGCCCCGGCCTTCGTCGGTTATTTTTGTGTGCGGCTGTGCCTGCTGCCTATTTTTGGCAAACGGAGGGCCCTCGCAAAGTCTCGCTCCATTCCGAGTCCGGCGGACGAAGTTGGACAGCCCCACCCCCCAAGGCTATAGCCCACCCGTTTTTGGGGCCTTTTTCCGCTGGACGAACTTGGCGCCCCGGCCTTCGGGCGGTTATTTTCGGACGCGGCTGTGTCCGCGGCCTATTTTTGGCACACGGAGGCCCCTCGCAAAGTCTCGCGCTGTTCCGAGTCCGGCGGACGAAGTTGGCCAACCCACCTCCCAAGGCTATAGACACCCGTTTTTGTGGCCTTTCTCCGCTGGACGAACTTGACGCCCCGGCCTTCGGGCTGTTATTTTTGGGCGCGGCTGTGCCCGCGGCCTATTTTTGGTACACGGAGGCCCCTCGCAAAGTCTCGCGCTGTTCCGAGTCCGGCGGACGAAGTTGGCTAGCCCCACCTCCCAAGGCTATAGCCCACCCGTTTTTGTGGCCTTTTTCCGCTGGACGAACTTGGCGCCCCGGCCTTCGTCGGTTATTTTTGTGTGCGGCTGTGCCCGCTGCCTATTTTTGGCACACGGATGCCCCTCGCAAAGTCTCGCGCTGTTCCGAGTCCGGCGGACGAAGTTGGCCAATCCACCTCCCAAGGCTATAGACACCCGTTTTTGTGGCCTTTTTCCGCTGGACGAACTTGGTGCCCCGGCCTTCGGGCGCTGCTGTGCCCGCGGCCTATTTTTGGCCCACGGTGGCCCCTCGCAAAGTCTCGCGTCATTCCGAGTCCGGCGGACGAAGTTGGCCCTCCCCACCCCCCAAGGCTATAGCCCACCCGTTTTTGTGGCCTTTTTCCGCTGGACGAAGTTGGCTAACCGGCCTTCGGGCGGTTGTTTTTGGGCGCGGCTGTGCCGACGGCCTATTTTTGGCACACGGAGGCCCCTCACAAAGTCTCGCGCCATTCCGAGTCCGGCGGACGAAGTTGGCCAGCCCCACCTCCCAAGGCTATAGCCCACCCGTTTTTGTGGCCTTTTTCCGCTGGACGAACTTGGCGCCCCGGCCTTCGGGCGGTTAATTTTGGTCGAGGCTGTGCCCGCGGCCTATTTTTGGCACACAGAGGGCCCTCGGAAAGTCTCGCGCCATTCCGAGTCCGGCGGACGAATTTGGCCAGCCCCACCTCCCAAGGCTATAGCCCACCCGTTTTTGTGGCCTTTTTCCGCTGGACGAACTTGGCGCCCCGGCCTTCGGGCGGTTATTTTTGGGCGCGGCTTTGTCCGCGGCCTATTTTTGGCCCATGGAGGGCCCTCGCAAAGTCTCGCGCCATTCCGAGTCCGGCGGACGAACTTGGCCAGCCCCACCACCCAAGGCTATAGCCCACCCGTTTTTGTGGCCTTTGTCAGCTGCACGAACTTGGCGCCCCGGCCTTCGGGCGGTTATTTTTACGCGCGGCTGTGCCCGCGGCCTATTTTTGGCACACGGAGGCCCCTCACAAAGTCTCGCGCCATTCCGAGTCCGGCGGACGAAGTGGGCCAGCCCCACCTCCCAAGGCTATAGCCCACCCGTTTTTGTGGCCTTTTTCCGCTGGACGAACTTGGCGCCCCGGCCTTCGGGCGGTTAATTTTGGTCGAGGCTGTGCCCGCGGCCTATTTTTAGCACACAGAGGGCCCTCGGAAAGTCTCGCGCCATTCCGAGTCCGGCGGACGAATTTGGCCAGCCCCACCTCCCAAGGCTATAGCCCACCCGTTTTTGTGGCCTTTTTCCGCTGGACGAACTTGGCGCCCCGGCCTTCGGGCAGTTATTTTTGGGCGCGGCTTTGTCCGCGGCCTATTTTTGGCCCATGGAGGGCCCTCGCAAAGTCTCGCGCCATTCCGAGTCCGGCGGACGAACTTGGCCAGCCCCACCACCCAAGGCTATAGCCCACCCGTTTTTGTGGCCTTTTTCCGATGGACGAACTTGGCGCCCCGGCCTTCGGGTGGTTATTTTTGGGCGCGGCTTTGCCCGCGGCCTATTTTTGGCCCACGGAGGGCCCTCGCAAAGTCTCGCACCATTCCGAGTCCGGCGGACGAACTTGGCCAGCCCCACCACCCAAGGCTATAGCCCACCCGTTTTTGTGGCCTTTTTCAGCTGCACGAACTTGGCGCCCCGGCCTTCGGGTGGTTATTTTTATGCGCGGCTGTGCCCGCGGCCTATTTTTTGCACACGGAGTCTCCTCGCAAAGTCTCGCGCCATTCCGAGTCCGGCAGACGAAGTTGGCCAGCCCCACCTCCCAAGGCTATAGCCCACCCGTTTTTGTGGCCTTTTTCCGCTGGACGAACTTGGCGCCCCGGCCTTCGGGCGGTTAATTTTGGTCGAGGCTGTGCCCGCGGCCTATTTTTGGCACAAAGAGGGCCCTCGGAATGTCTCGCGCCATTCCGAGTCCGGCGGACGAATTTGGCCAGCCCCACCTCCCAAGGCTATAGCCCACCCGTTTTTGTGGCCTTTTTCCGCTGGACGAACTTGGCGCCCCGGCCTTCGGGCAGTTATTTTTGGGCGCGGCTTTGTCCGCGGCCTATTTTTGGCCCATGGAGGGCCCTCGCAAAGTCTCGCGCCATTCCGAGTCCGGCGGACGAACTTGGCCAGCCCCACCACCCAAGGCTATAGCCCACCCGTTTTTGTGGCCTTTTTCCGATGGACGAACTTGGCGCCCCGGCCTTCGGGTGGTTATTTTTGGGCGCGGCTTTGCCCGCGGCCTATTTTTGGCCCACGGAGGGCCCTCGCAAAGTCTCGCACCATTCCGAGTCCGGCGGACGAACTTGGCCAGCCCCACCACCCAAGGCTATAGCCCACCCGTTTTTGTGGCCTTTTTCAGCTGCACGAACTTGGCGCCCCGGCCTTCGGGTGGTTATTTTTATGCGCGGCTGTGCCCGCGGCCTATTTTTTGCACACGGAGTCTCCTCGCAAAGTCTCGCGCCATTCCGAGTCCGGCAGACGAAGTTGGCCAGCCCCACCTCCCAAGGCTATAGCCCACCCGTTTTTGTGGCCTTTTTCCGCTGGACGAACTTGGCGCCCCGGCCTTCGGGCGGTTAATTTTGGTCGAGGCTGTGCCCGCGGCCTATTTTTGGCACAAAGAGGGCCCTCGGAATGTCTCGCGCCATTCCGAGTCCGGCGGACGAATTTGGCCAGCCCCACCTCCCAAGGCTATAGCCCACCCGTTTTTGTGGTCTTTTTCCGCTGGACGAACTTGGCGCCCCGGCCTTCGGGCGGTTATTTTTGGGAGTGGCTTTGCCCGCGGCGTATTTTTGGCCCACGGAGGGCCCTCGCAAAGTCTCGCGCCATTCCGAGTCCGGCGGACGAACTTGGCCAGCCCCACCACCCAAGGCTATAGCCCACCCGTTTTTGTGGCCTTTTTCCGATGGACGAACTTGGCGCCCCGGCCTTCGGGTGGTTACTTTTGGGTGCGGCTTTGCCAGCGGCCTATTTTTGGCCCACGGAGGGCCCTCGCAAAGTCTCGCGCCATTCCGAGTCCGGCGGACGAACTTGGCCAGCCCCACCACCCAAGGCTATAGCCCACCCGTTTTTGTGGCCTTTTTCAGCTGGACGAACTTGGCGCCCCAGCCTTCGGGCGGTTATTTTTTGGCGCGGCTGTGCCCGTGGCCTATTTTTGGCACACGGAGGCCCGTCGCAAAGTCTCGCGCCATTCCGAGTCCGGCGGACGAAGTTGGCCAGCCCCACCTCCCAAGGCTATAGCCCACCCGTTTTTGTGGCCCTTTTCCGCTGGACGAACTTGGTGCCCCGGCCTTCGTCGTTTATTTTTGTGTGCGGCTGTGCCCGCTGCCTATTTTTGGCACACGGAGGCCCCCCGCAAAGTCTCGCGCTGTTCCGAGTCCGGCGGACGAAGTTGGCCAGCCCCACCTCCCAAGGCTATAGCCCACCCATTTTTGTGGCCTTTTTCAGCTGGACGAACTTGGCGCCCCGGCCTTCGGGCGGTTATTTTTGGGCGCGGCTGTGCCACGGCCTATTTTTGGCACACAGAGGCCCCTCGCAAAGTCTCGCACCATTCCGAGTCCGGCGGACGAAGTTGGCCAGCCCCACCTCCCAAGGCTATAGCCCACCCGTTTTTGTGGCCTTTTTCCGCTGGATGAACTTGGCGCCTCAGCCTTCGGGCGGTTATTTTTTGGCGCGGCTGTGCCCGTGGCCTATTTTTGGCACACGGAGGCCCGTCACAAAGTCTCGCGCCATTCCGAGTCCGGCGGACGAAGTTGGCCAGCCCCACCTCCCAAGGCTAGAGCCCACCCGTTTTTGTGGCCCTTTTCCGCGGGACGAACTTGGTGCCCCGGCCTTCGTCATTTATTTTTGTGTGCAGCTGTGCCCGCTGCCAATTTTTGGCACACGGAGGCCCCCCGCAAAGTCTCGCGCTGTTCCGAGTCCGGCGGACGAAGTTGGCCAGCCCCACCTCCCAAGGCTATAGCCCACCCGTTTTTGTGGCCCTTTTCCGCGGGACGAACTTGGTGCCCCGGCCTTCGACGTTTATTTTTGTGTGCGGCTGTGCCCGCTGCCTATTTTTGGCACACGGAGGCCCCCCGCAAAGTCTCGCGCTGTTGCGAGTCCGGCGGACGAAGTTGGCCAGCCCCACCTCCCAAGGCTATAGCCCACCCGTTTTTGTGGCCTTTTTCCGCTGGACGAAGTTGGCGCCCCGGCCTTCGAGTGGTTATTTTTGGGTGCGTCTGTGCCTGCGGCCTATTTTTGGAACACGGAGGCCCCTCGCAAAGTCTCGCGCCATTCCGAGTTCGGCGGACGAAGTTGGCCAGCCCCACCCCCCAAGGCTATACCCCACCCGTTTTTGTGGCCTTTTTCCGCTGGACGAACTTGGCGCCCCGGCCTTCGGGCAGTTAATTTTGGCCGCGGCTGTTCCCGTAGCCTACTTTTGGCACACGGAGGGCCCTCGCAAAGTCTCGTGCCATTCCGAGTCCGCCGGACGAAGTTGGCCAGCCCCACCCCCCAAGGCTATAGCCCACCCGTTTTTGTGGCCTTTTTCCGCTGGACGAACTTGGCGCCCCGGCCTTCGGGTGGTTATTTTTGGGCGTGGCTGTGCCCGCGGCCTATTTTTGGCACACGGAGGGTCCTCGCAAATTCTCTCGCCATTCCGAGTCCGGCGGACGAAGTTGGCTAGCCCCACCTCCCAAGGCTATAGGCCACCCGTTTTTGTGGCCCTTTTCCGCTGGACGAACTTGGTGCCCCGGCCTTCGTCGGTTATTTTTGTGCGCGGCTGTGTCCGCTGCCTATTTTTGGTACACGGAGGCCCCTCGCAAAGTCTCGCGCCATTCCGAGTCCGGCGGACGAAGTAGGCCAGCCCCACCCCCCAAGGCTATACCCTACCCGTTTTTGTGGCCTTTTTCCGCAGGACGAACTTGGCGCCCCGGCCTTCGGGCAGTTAATTTTGGGCGCGGCTGTTCCCGCAGCCTACTTTTGGCACACGGAGGGCCCTCGCAAAGTCTCGTGCCATTCCGAGTCCGCCGGACAAAGTTGGCCAGCCCCACCCCCCAAGGCTATAGCCCACACGTTTTTGTGGCCTTTTTCCGCTGGACGAACTTGGCGCCCCGGCCTTCGGGTGGTTATTTTGGGCGTGGCTGTGCCCGCGGCCTATTTTTGGCACACGGAGGGTCCTCGCAAATTCTCTCGCCATTCCGAGTCCGGCGGACGAAGTTGGCTAGCCCCACCTCCCAAGGCTATAGGCCACCCGTTTTTGTGGCCCTTTTCCGCTGGACGAACTTGGTGCCCCGGCCTTCATCGGTTATTTTTGTGCGCGGCTGTGTCCGCTGCCTATTTTTGGTACACGGAGGCCCCTCGCAAAGTCTCGCGCCATTCCGAGTCCGGCGGACGAAGTTGGCCAGCCCCACCCCCCAAGGCTATACCCCACCCGTTTTTGTGGCCTTTTTCCGCAGGACGAACTTGGCGCCCCGGCCTTCGGGTAGTTATTTTTGGGCGCGGCTGTGCCCGCAGCCTATTTTTGGCACATGGAGGGCCCTCACAAAGTCTCACGCCATTCCGAGTCCGGCGGACGAAGTTGGCCAGCCCCACCCCCCAAGGCTATAGCCCACCCGTTTTTGTGGCCTTTTTCCGCTGGACGAACTTGGCGCCCCGGCCTTCGGGTGGTTATTTTTGGGCGCGTCTGTGCCTGCGGCCTATTTTTGGAACACGGAGGCCCCTCGCAAAGTCTCGCGCCATTCCGAGTTCGGCGGACGAAGTTGGCCAGCCCCACCCCCCAAGGCTATACCCCACCCGTTTTTGTGGCCCTTTCCCGCTGGACGAACTTGGTGCCCCGGCCTTCGTCGGTTATTTTTGTGCGCGGCTGTGCCCGCTGCCTATTTTTGGCACACGGAGGCCCCTCACAAAGTCTCGCGCTGTTCCGAGTCCGGCGGACGAAGTTGGCCAGCCCCACCTCCCAAGCCTAAAGCCCGCCCGTTTTTGTGGCCTTTTTCCGCTGGACGAACTTGGCGCCCCGGCCTTCGGGCGGTTATTTTTGGACGCGGCTGTGCCCGCGGCCTATTTTTGGCGCACGGAGGGTCCTCGCAAAGTCTCTCGCCATTCCGAGTCCAGCGGACGAAGTTGGCTAGCCCCACCTCCCAAGGCTATAGGCCACCCGTTTTTGTGGCCCTTTTCCGCTGGACGAACTTGGTGCCCGGCCTTCGTCGGTTATTTTTGTGCGCGGCTGTGCCCGCTGCCTATTTTTGCCACATGGAGGCCCCTCGCAAAGTTTCGTGCTGTTCCGAGTCCGGCGGACGAAGTTGGCCAGCCCCACCTCCCAAGACTAAAGCCCACCCGTTTTTGTGGCCTTTTTCCGCTGGACGAACTTGGCGCCCCGGCCTTCGGGAGGTTATTTTTGGGCGCGGCTGTGTCCGCGGCCTATTTTTGGCACACGGAGGCCCCTCGCAAAGTCTCGTGTCATTCCGAGTCCGGCGGACGAAGTTGGCCAGCCCCACCCCCCAAGGCTATAGCCCACCCGTTTTTGTGGCCTTTTTCCGCAGGACGAACTTGGCGCCCCGGCCTTCGGGCAGTTAATTTTGGGCGCGGCTGTACCCGCAGCCTACTTTTGGCACACGGAGGGCCCTCGCAAAGTCTCGCGCCATTCCGAGTCCGGCGGACGAAGTTGCCCAGCCCCACCCCCCAAGGCTATAGCCCACCCGTTTTTGTGGCCTTTTTCCGCTGGACGAACTTGGCGCCCCGGCCTTCGGGCGGTTATTTTTGGGCGCGGCTGTGCCTGCGGCCTATTTTTGGCACGCGGAGGCCGCTCGCAAAGTCTCGCCCCATTCCGAGTCCGGCGGACGAAGTTGGCCAGCCCCTCTCCCCAAGGGTATCGCCCACCCATTTTTTGGCCATTTTTCCGCTGGACGAACTTGGCGCCCCGGCCTTCGGGTGGTTATTTTTGGGTGCGGCTGTGCCCATAGCAGTATTTTTGACACGCGGAGGCCGCTCGTAAGGGCTCGCCCCATTCCGAGTCCGGCGGACGAAGTTGGCCAGCCGCACCCCCCAAGGCTATAGCCCACCCGTTTTTGTGGCCTTTTTCCACAGGACGAACTTGGCGCCCCGGCCTTCGGGCAGTTATTTTTGGGCGCGCCTGTGCCCGCAGCCTATTTTTGGCACACGGAGGGCCCTCGCAAAGTCTCGCGCCATTCCGAGTCAGGCGGACGAAGTTGGCCAGCCCCACCCCCCAAGGCTATAGCCCACCCGTTTTTGTGGCCTTTTTCCGCTGGACGAACTTGGCGCCCCGCCTTCGGGTGGTTATTTTTGGGTGTGGCTGTGCCCGTGGCCTATTTTTGGCACCCGGAGGGTCCTCGCAAAGTCTCTCGCCATTCCGAATCCGGCGGACGAAGTTGGCTAGCCCCACCTCCAAAGGCTATAGGCCACCCGTTTTTGTGGTCCTTTTCCGCTGGACGAACTTGGTGCCCCGGCCTTCGTTGGTTATTTTTGTGCGCGGCTGTGCCCGCTGCCTATTTTTGGCACACGGAGGCCCCTCGTAAAGTCTCGCACTGTTCCGAGTCCGGCGGACGAAGTTGGCTAGCCCCACCTCCCAAGGCTATAGCCCACCCGTTTTTGTGGCCTTTTTCCGCTGGACGAACTTGGCGCCCCAGCCTTCGGGCGGTTATTTTTGGACGCGGCTGTGCCCGTGGCCTATTTTTGGCACATGGAGGCCCATCGCAAAGTCTCGCGCCATTCCGAGTCCGGCGGACGAAGTTGGCCAGCCCCACCTCCCAAGGCTATAGCCCACCCGTTTTTGTGGCCCTTTTCCGCGGGACGAACTTGGTGCCCCGGCCTTCGTCGTTTATTTTTGTGTGCGGCTGTGCCTGCTGCCTATTTTTAGCACACGGAGGCCCCCCGCAAAGTCTCGCGCTGTTCCAAGTCCGGCGGACGAAGTTGGCCAGCCCCATCTCCCAAAGCTATAGCCCACCCGTTTTTGTGGCCTTTTTCCGCTGGACGAACCTGGCGCCCCGTCCTTCGGGAGGTTATTTTTGGGCATGGCTGTGCCCGCGGCCTATTTTTGGCACACGGAGGCCCCTCGCAAAGTCTCGTACCATTCCGAGTCCGGCGGACGAAGTTGGCCAGCCCCACCTCCCAAGGCTATAGGCCACCCGTTTTTGTGGTCTTTTTCCGCTGGACAAACTTGGCGCCCCGGCATTCGGGCAGTTATTTTTGGGTGCGGCTGTACCCACGGCCTATTTTTGGCATACGGAGGGCCCTCGTAAAGTCTCGCGCCATTCCGAGTCCGGCGGACGAAGTTGGTCAGCCCCACCTCCCAAGGCTTAGCCCACCCGTTTTTGTGGCCTTTTTCCGCAGGACGAACTAGGCGCCCCGGGCTTCGGGCGGTTAATTTTGGGCGCGGCTGTGCCCGCAGTCTATTTTTTGCACATGGATGCCCCTCGCAAAGTCTCACGCCATTCCGAGTCCGGCGGACAAAGTTGGCCAGCCCCACTCCCCAAGGCTATAGCCCACCCGTTTTTGTGGCCTTTTTCCGCTGGCCGAACTTGGCGCCCCGGCATTCGGGCGGTTATTTTTGGGCGCGGCTGTGCCCACGGCCTATTTTTGGCACACGGAGGGCCCTCGTAAAGTCTCGCGCCATTCCGAGTCCGGCGGACGAAGTTGGCCAGCCCCACCTCCCAAGGCTATAGGCCACCCGTTTTTGTGGTCTTTTTCCGCTGGACAAACTTGGCGCCCCGGCATTCGGGCGGTTATTTTTGGGTGCGGCCGTACCCACGGCCGATTTTTTGCACACGGAGGGCCCTCGTAAAGTCTCGCGCCATTCCGAGTCCGGCGGACGAAGTTGGCCAGCCCCACCTCCCAAGGCTTAGCCCACCCATTTTTTGGCCATTTTTCCGCTGGACGAACTTGGCGCCCCGGCCTTCGGGTGGTTATTTTTGGGTGCGGCTGTGCCCATAGCCTATTTTTGACACGCGGAGACCGCTCGTAAGGGCTCGCCCCATTCCGAGTCTGGCGGACGAAGTCGGCCAGCCGCACCCCCCAAGGCTATAGCCCACCCGTTTTTGTGGCCTTTTTCCACAGGACGAACTTGGCGCCCCGGCCTTCGGGCAGTTATTTTTGGGCGCGGCTGTGCCCGGAGCCTATTTTTGGCACACGGAGGGCCCTCGCAAAGTCTCGCGCCATTCCGAGTCAGGCGGACGAAGTTGGCCAGCCCCACCCCCCAAGGCTATAGCCCACCCATTTTTGTGGCCTTTTTCCGCTGGACGAACTTGGCGCCCCGCCTTCGGGTGGTTATTTTTGGGTGTGGCTGTGCCCGTGGCCTATTTTTGGCACACGGAGGGTCCTCGCAAAGTCTCTCGCCATTCCAAATCTGGCGGACGAAGTTGGCTAGCCCCACCTCCAAAGGCTATAGGCCACCCGTTTTTGGGGTCCTTTTCCGCTGGACGAACTTGGTGCCCCGGCCTTCGTCGGTTATTTTTGTGCGCGGCTGTGTCCGCTGCCTATTTTCGGCACACGGAGGCCCCTCGCAAAGTCTCGTGCGGTTCCGAGTCTGGCGGACGAAGTTGGCTAGCCCCACCTCCCAAGGCTATAGCCCACCCGTTTTTGTGGCCTTTTTCCGCTGGACGAACTTGGCGCCCCGGCCTTCGGGTGGTAATTTTTGGGTGCGGTTGTGTCCACGGCCTATTTTTGGCACACGGAGGCCCCTCGCAAAGTTTCGCGTCATTCCGAGTCCGGCGGACGAAGTTGGCCAGCCCCACCCCAAAGGCTATAGCCCACCCGTTTTTTGTGGCCTTTTTCCGCTGGACGAACTTGGTGCCCCGGCCTTCGGGCTGTTATTTTTGGACGCGGCTATGCCTGCGGCCTATTTTTGGCACACGAAGGGCCCTCGCAAAGTCTGGCGCAATTTCGAGTCCGGCGGACGAAGTTGGCCAGCCCCATCCTCCAAGGCTATAGCCCACCCGTTTTTTTGGCCTTTTTACGCTGGACGAACTCGGCGCCCCTCCCTTCGGGCGGTTGTTTTCGGGCGGTTATTTTTGGGCGCGGCAGTGCCTGCGGCCTATTTTTGGTACACGGAGGGCCCTCGCAAAGTCTCGCGCCATTCCGAGTCCGGCTGACGATGTTGGCCTGCCCCACTTCCCAAAGCTATAGCCCACCTGTTTTTGTGGCCTTTTTCCGCTGGACGAACTTGGCGCCCCAGCCTTTGGGGGATTATTTTTTAGCGCGGCTGTGCCCGCGGCATATTTTTGGCACCCGGAGGGCCCTCGCAAAGTCTCGCGCCATTCCGAGTCCGGCGGACGAAGTTTGCCAGCCCCACCCCCCAAGGCTATAGCCAACCCGTTTTTGTGGCCTTTTTCCGCTGGACGAACTTGGCGCCCCGGCCTTCGGGTGGTTATTTTTGGGTGCGGCTGTGCCCATAGCAGTATTTTTG
The DNA here is from genome assembly GCA_030444885.1 of Citrus sp. QX-2021. Lineage (NCBI taxonomy): Eukaryota > Viridiplantae > Streptophyta > Magnoliopsida > Sapindales > Rutaceae > Citrus > Citrus sp. QX-2021. The sequence continues at coordinate 140,152 of JAUJEF010000048.1, read as the reverse complement.
ACACGCGGAGGCCGCTCGTAAGGGCTCGCCCCATTCCGAGTCCGGCGGACGAAGTTGGCCAGCCGCACCCCCCAAGGCTATAGCCCACCCGTTTTTGTGGCCTTTTTCCACAGGACCAACTTGGCGCCCCGGCCTTCGGGCAGTTATTTTTGGGCGCGCCTGTGCCCGCAGCCTATTTTTGGCACACGGAGGGCCCTCGCAAAGTCTCGCACCATTCCGAGTCAGGCGGACGAAGTTGGCCAGCCCCACCCCCCAAGGCTATAGCCCACCCGTTTTTGTGGCCTTTTTCCGCTGGACGAACTTGGCGCCCCGCCTTCGGGTGGTTATTTTTGGGTGTGGCTGTGCCCATGGCCTATTTTTGGCACACGGAGGGTCCTCGCAAAGTCTCTCGCCATTCCGAATCCGGCGGACGAAGTTGGCTAGCCCCACCTCCAAAGGCTATAGGCCACCCGTTTTTGTGGTCCTTTTCCGCTGGACGAACTTGGTGCCCCGGCCTTCGTCGGTTATTTTTGTGCGCGGCTGTGCCCGCTGCCTATTTTTGGCACACGGAGGCCCCTCGCAAAGTCTCGCGCTGTTCCGAGTCCGGCGGACAAAGTTGGCCAGCCCCACACCCCAAGGCTATAGCCCACCCGTTTTTGTGGCTTTTTTCCGCTGGACGAACTTGGCGCCCCGGCCTTCGGGCGGTTATTTTTGGGTGCGGCTGTGCCCGCGCCCTATTTTTTGCACACGGAGGGACCTCGCAATGTCTCGCGCCATTCCGAGTCCGGCGGACGAAGTTGGCCAGCCCCACCCCCCAAGGCTATAGCCCACCCATTTTTGTGGCCTTTTTCCGCTGGACGAACTTGGCGCCCCGGCCTTCGGGCGGTTATTTTTGGGCAAAACTGTGCCCGCGGCCTATTTTTGGCACACGGAAGACCCTCGCAAAGTCTCGCGCCATTCCGAGTCCGGCGGACGAAGTTGGCCAGCCCCACCTCCCAAAGCTATAGCCCACCCGTTTTTGTGGCCTTTTTCCGCTGGACGAACCTGGCGCCCCGTCCTTCGGGAGGTTATTTTTGGGCGCACGGAGGACCCTCGCAAAGTCTCACGCCATTCCGAGTCCGGCGGACGAAGTTGGCCAGCCCCACCTCCCAAGGCTATAGGCCACCCGTTTTTGTGGCCTTTTTCCGTTGGACGAACTTGGCGCCCCGGCCTTCGGGCGGTTATTTTTGGCCAACGCTGCGCCCGCAGCCTATTTTTGGCACACGAAGGACCCTCGCAAAGTCTCGCGCCATTCCGAGTCCGGCGGATGAAGTTGGCCAGCCCCACCCCCCAAGGCTATAGCACACCCGTTTTTGTGGCCTTTTTCCGCTGGACGAACTTGGCGCCCCGGCCTTCGGGCAGTTATTTTTGGGCGCGGCTGTGTCCGCAGCCTATTTTTGGCACACGGAGGGCCCTCGCTAAGTCTCGCGCCATTCCGAGTCCGGCGGACGAAGTTGGCCAGCCCCACAACCCAAGGCTATAGCCCACCCGTTTTTGTGGCATTTTTGCGCTGGACGAACTTGGCGCCCCGGCCTTCGGGTGGTTATTTTTGGGTGCGGCTGTGTCCGCGCCCTATTTTTGGTACGCGGAGGCCCCTCATAAAGTCTCGCGCCTTTCCGAGTCCGGCGGACGAAGTGGGCCAGCCCCACCCCCCAAGGCTATAGCCCACCAGTTTTTGTGGCCTTTTTCCGCTGGACGAACTTGGCGCCCCGACCTTCGGGCGGTTATTTTTGGGCGCGGCTGTGCCCGTGGCCTATTTTTTACACGCGGAGGTCGCTCGCAAAGTCTCGTCCCATTCCGAGTCCGGCGAACGAAGTTGGCCAGCCCCTCCCCCCAAGGCTATAGCACACCCGTATTTTTGGCCATTTTTCCGCTGGGGGGATTGGGCGCGCCGACCTTCGGGGGGTTATTTTTGGGCGCGGTTTTGCCCGCGGCCTATTTTTGGCACACGGAGGCCGCTAACAAAGTCTCACCCCGTTCCGAGTCCGGCGGACGAAGTTGGCCAGCCCCTCCCCCCAAGGCTATAGCCCACCCGTTTTCTGGCCATTTTTCCGCTGGACGAACTTGGCGCCCCGACCTTCGGGCGGTTATTTTTGGGCGCGGCTGTGCCCGTGGCCTATTTTTTACACGCGGAGGTCGCTCGCAAAGTCTCGTCCCATTCCGAGTCCGGCGAACGAAGTTGGCCAGCCCCTCCCCCCAAGGCTATAGCACACCCGTATTTTTGGCCATTTTTCCGCTGGGGGGATTGGGCGCGCCGACCTTCGGGGGGTTATTTTTGGGCGCGGTTTTGCCCGCGGCCTATTTTTGGCACACGGAGGCCGCTAACAAAGTCTCACCCCGTTCCGAGTCCGGCGGACGAAGTTGGCCAGCCCCTCCCCCCAAGGCTATAGCCCACCCGTTTTTTGGCCATTTTTCCGATGGGGGGTTTGGGCGCGGTTGTGCCCGCAGCCTATTTTTGGCATGCGGAGGCCGCTTGCAAAGTCTCGCCCCATTCCGAGTCCGGCGGACGAAGTTGGCCAGCCCCTCCCCCCAAGGCTATAGCCCAACCGTTTTTTGCCCATTTTTCCGCTGGACGAACATGGCGCGCCGGCCATCGGGTGGTTATTTTTGGGCACGGCTGTGCCCGCGGCCTATTTTTGGCACGCGGAGGCTCCTCGCAAAGTCTCGCCCCATTCCGAGTCCTGCGGACGAAGTTGTCCAGCCCCTCCCCCCAAGGCTACAGCCCACCCGTTTTTTGGCCATTTTTCCGCTGGGGGGTTTGGGCGCGCCGACCTTCGGGGGGTTATTTATGGGCGCGGTTGTGCCCGCGGCCTATTTTTGGCACATGGAGGCCGCTAGCAAAGTCTCGACCCATTCCGAGTCCGGTGGACGAAGTTGGCCAGCCCCTCCCCCCAAGGCTATAGCCCACCCGTTTTTTGGCCATTTTTCCGATGGGGGGTTTGGGCGCGCCGACCTTCAGGGGGTTATTTATGGGCGCGGTTGTGCCCGCGGCCTATTTTTGGCACGTGGAGGCCGCTAGCAAAGTCTCGACCCATTCCGAGTCCGGTGGACGAAGTTGGCCAGCCCCTCCCCCCATGGCTATAGCCCACCCGTTTTTTGGCCATTTTTCCGCTGGGGGGTTTGGGCGGGCCGACCTTCGGGGGGTTATTTTTGGGCGTGGCTGTGCCCGCGGCCTATTTTTGGCACGAGGAGGCCGCTCCGAAAGTCTCGACCCATTCCGAGTCCGGCGGACGAAGTGGGCCAGCCCCTCCCCCCAAGGCTATAGCCCACCCGTTTTTTGGCCATTTTTCCGCTGGACGAACTTGGCGCGCCGGCCTTCGGGCGGTTATTTTTGGGCACGGCTGTGACCGCGGCCTATTTTTTGCACGCGGATGTCGCTCGCAAAGTCTCGCCCCATTCCGAGTCCGGCGGACGAAGTTGGCCAGCCCCTCCCCCCAAGGCTATAGCCCACCCGTTTTTTGGCCATTTTTCCGCTGGGGGGTTTGGGCGCGCCGACCTTCGGGGGGTTATTTTTGGGCGCGGTTGTGCCCGCGGCCTATTTTTGGCACGTGGAGGCCGCTACCAAAGTCTCGCCACATTCCGAGTCCGGCGGACGAAGTTGGCCAGCCCCTCCCCCCAAGGCTATAGCCCACCCATTTTTTGGCCATTTTTCCGCTGGACGAACTTGGCGCCCCGGCCTACGGGCGGTTATTTTTGGACGCGGCTGTGCCCGCGGCCTATTTTTTCCACGCGGAGGTCGCTCGCAAAGTCTCGCCCCATTCCGAGTCTGGCGGACGAAGTTGCCCAGCCCCTCCCCCCAAGGCTATAGCCCACCCGTTTTTTGGCCATTTTTCCGCTGGGGGGTTTGGGAGCGCCGACCTTCGGGGGGTTATTTTTTGGCGCGGTTGTGCCCGCAGCCTATTTTTGGCACGCGGAGGCCGCTAGAAAAGTCTCGCCCCATTCCGAGTCCGGCGGACGAAATTGGCCAGCCACTCCCCCCAAGGCTATAGCCCACCCATTTTTTGGCCATTTTTCCGCTGGGGGGTTTGGGCGCGCCGACCTTCGGGGGGTTATTTTTGGGCGCGGCTGTGTCCGCGGCCTATTTTTGACATGCGGAGGCCGCTCGTAAAGTCTCGCCACATTACGAGTCCGGCGGACGAAGTTGGCCTGCCCCTCCCCCCAAGGCTATAGCCCACCCGTTTTTTGGGCATCTTTGCGGCGGACGAACGTGGGGACCGGACCTTCGGCCACTTATTTTTGGGTGCGACTGTGCCCGCTGCCTATTTTTGGCACACAGAGGCCCCTCGCAAAGTCTGGCCCCGTTCCGAGTCCGGCGGACGAAGTGGGCCAGCCCCTCCCCCCAAGGCTATAGCCCACCCGTTTTTTGGGCATTTTTGCGGCGGACGAACCTGGGGACCGTACCTTCGGGTGCTTATTTTTGAGCGCAGCTGTGCCCGCGGCCTGGTTTTGGCACACGGAGGCCCCTCGCAAAGTCTGGCCCCATTCCGAGTCCGGCGGACAAAGGTGGCCAGCCCCTCCCCACAAGGCTATAGCCCACCCATTTTTTGGGCATTTTTACGGTGGACGAACTTGGGGACCGGACCTTCGGGTGCTTATTTCTGGGTGCGGCTGTGCCCGCGGCCTGTTTTTGGCACATGGAGGCCCCTCGCAAAGTTTGGCCCCATTCTTAGTCCGTCAGACGAACTTGGCCAGCCCCTCCCCCCAAGGCTATAGCCCACCCGTTTTTTGGGCATCTTTGCGGCGGACGAACGTGGGGACCGGACCTTCGGCCACTTATTTTTGGGCGCAGCCATTCCCACGGCCTATTTTTGGCACACAGAAGCCCCTCGCAAAGTCTGGCCCCATTCCGAGTCCGGCGGACGAACTTGGCCAGCCCCTCCCCCCAAGGCTATAGCCCACCCGTTTTTTGGGCGTTTTTGCGGCGGACGAACTTGGGGAGCGGACCATCGGGTGCTTATTTCTGGGCGAGGCTATGGCCGTGGCCTGTTTTTGGCACACGAAGGCCCCTCGCAAAGTCTGGCCCCATTCCGAGTCCGGCGGACGAACTTGGCCAGCCCCTCCCCCCAAGGCTATAGCCCACCCGTTTTTTGGGCATTTTTGCGGCGGACGAACTTGGGGACGGGACCTTCGAGCGATTATTTTTTGGCGTGGCTTTGCCCGTGACCTATTTTTCACACACAGAGGCCCCTCACAAAGTCTGGCCCCATTCCGAGTCCGGTGGACGAACTTGGCCATCCCCTCCCCCCAAGGCTATAGCCCACCCGTTTTTTGGGCGTTTTTGCGGCGGACGAACTTAGGGACCGGACCTACGGGCGCTGGTGTGCCCGCGGCCTATTTTTGGTACACGGAGGCCCCTCGCAAAGTCTCGCCCCATTCCGAGTCCGGCAGACGAACTTGGCCAGCCCCTCCCCCCAAGCCTATAGCCCACCCGTTTTTAAGGCGTTTTTGCGGTGGACGAACTTGGGGACCGGACCTTCGGGCTCTTATTTTTGGCCGCGGTTGTGACCACGACCTCTTTTTCGTACACGGAGGCCCCTCACAAAGTCTGGCCCCATTCCGAGTCCGGCGGACGAACTTGGCCAGCCCCTCCCCCCAAGGCTATAGCCCACCCATTTTTTGGGCATCTTTGCGGCGGACGAACGTGGGGACCGGACGTTCGGCCACTTATTTTTGGGTGCAGCCGTTCCCACGGCCTATTTTTGGCACACAGAAGCCCCTCGCAAAGTCTGGCCCCATTCCGAGTCCGGCGGACGAACTTGGCCAGCCCCTCCCCCCAAGGCTATAGCCCACCCGTTTTTTGGGCATTTTTGCGGTAGACGAACTTGGGACCGGACCTTTGGGTGCTTATTTCTGGGTGCGGCTGTGCACGCTACCTATTTTTGGCACACAGAGACCCCTCACAAAGTCTGGCCCCATTCCGAGTCCGGCGGATGAACTTGGCCAGCCCCTCCCCCTAAGGCTATAGCCCACCCGCTTTTGGGGCATTTTTGCGGCGGACAAACTTGGGGACGGGACCTTCGGGCGATTTTTCTTTGGAGCAGCCATGCCCGCGACCTATTTTTCGCACATGGAGGCCCCTCACAAAGTCTGGCCCCATTCCGAGTCCGGCGGACGAACTTGGCCAGCCCCTCCCCCCAAGGCTATAGCCCACCTGTTTTTTGGTCGTTTTTGCGGTGGACGAACTTGTGGACCGTATCTTCGGGCGCTTATTTTTGGGTGCGACTGTGCCCGCTGCCTATTTTTGGCACACAGAGGCCCCTCGCAAAGTCTGGCCCCATTCCGAGTCCGGCGGACGAAGTGGGCCAGCCCCACCCCCCAAGGCTATTGCCCTCCCGTTTTTGTGGCCTTTTTCCGCTGGACGAACTTGGCGCCCCGACCTTCAGGCACTTATTTTTGGACGCCACTGTGCCTGCGGCCTATTTTTGGCATACGGAGGCCATACGTAAAGTCTCGCCCCATTCCGAGTCCGGCGGACGAACTTGGCCTGCCCCACCACCCAAGGCTATAGCCCACCCCTTTTTGTGGCCTTTTTCCGCTGGACGAACTTGGCGGCCAGGCCTTCGGGCAGTTATTTTTGGGCGCGGCTGTGCCCGCAGCCTATTTTTGGCACACGGAGGCCGTACGCAAAGTCTCGCCCCATTCCGATTCTTGCGGACAAACTTGGCCGGCCCCACCCCCCTAGGCTATAGCCCACCCGTTTTTGTGGCCTTTTTCCGCTGGACGAACTTGGCTCCCCGGCCTTCGGGCACTTATTTTTCGGCGCCTCTGTGCCCGCGGCCTATTTTTGGCACATGGAGGCCGCTCGCAAAGTCTCGCCCCATTCCGAGTTCGGCGGACGAACTTGGCCAGCCCCACCCCCCAAGGCTATAGCCCACCCGTTTTTGTGGCCTTTTTCCGATGGACGAACTTGGCGCCCCGGCCTTCAGGCAGTTATTTTTGGACGCGGCTGTGCCCGCGGCCTATTTTTGGCACACGTAGGCTGTTCGCAAAGTCTCGTCCCATTCCGAGTCTGGCGGACGAAGTAGGCCAGACCCACCCCCGAAGGCTATAGCCCACCCGTTTTTGTGGCCTTTTTCCGCTGGACGAGCTTGTCGCCCCAGCCTTCGGGTGGTTATTTTTGGGCGTGGCTCTGCCCGGAGGCCGTTCGCAAAGTCTCACCCCATTCCGAGTCCGGCGGACGAACTTGGCCAGCCCCACCCCCCAAGGCTATAGCCCACCCGTTTTTGTGGCGTTTTTCCGCTGGACGAACTTGGCGCCCCGGCCTTCGGACGGTTATTTTTGGGCGCGGCTGTGCCCACGGCCTATTTTTGGCACACGGAGGCCACTCGCAAAGTCTCGGCCCATTCCGAATCCGTCGGAAGAACTAGGCAAGCCCCACCCCCAAGGCTATAGCCCACCCGTTTTTGTGGCCTTTTTCCGCTGGACGAGCTTAGCGCCCTGGTTTCTGGGCGGTTATTTTTGGGCGCGGCTCTGCCCACGTCCTATTTTTGACATGCGGAGGCCACTCGCAAAGTTTCGCCCCTTTCCGAGTCCGGCGGAAGAACTTGGCCAGCCCCACCCCCCAAGGCTGTAGCCGACCCGTTTTTGTGGCCTTTTTTCACTGGACGAACTTGGCGCCCCGGCCTTCGGGTGGTTATTTTTGGGGGCGGCTGTGCCCGCGGCCTATTTTTGGTACACGTAGGCCGCTCGCAAAGTCTCGCCCCATTCCGAGTCCGGTGGAAGAACTTGGCCACCCCACCCCCCAAGGCTGTAGCCCACCCGTTTTTGTGGCCTTTTTCCGCTGGACGAACTTGGCGCCCTGGCCATCGGGCGGTTATTTTTAGGGCCGGCTGTGCCCGCGGCCTAATTTTGGCACACGGAGGCCGCTCGCAATGTCTCGCCCCATTCCGAGTCCGGCGGAAGAACTTTGCCAGCCCCACCCCCCAAGGCTGTAGCTGACCCGTTTTTGTGGCCTTTTTCCGCTGGACGAACTTGGAGCCCCGGCCTTCGGGCGGTTATTTTAGGGCGCGGCTGTGTCTGCGGCCTATTTTTGGCACATGGAGGCCGCTCGCAAAGTCTTGTCCCATTCCGAGTACAGCGGACGAACTTGGCCCGCCCCACCCCCCAAGGCTATAAGTCACCCGTTTTTGTGGGCTTTTTCCGCTGGACGAACTTGGCAACCCGGCCTTCGGGCACTTATTTTTCGGTGCGGTTGTGCCCACATCCTATTTTTGGCATGCAGAGGCCACTCGTAAAGTCTCGCCCCATTCCGAGTTCGGCGGACGAATTTGATCAGCCCCACCCCCCAAGGCTGTAGCCCACCCGTTTTTGTGGCCTTTTTCCGCTGTACGAACTTGGCGCCCCGGCCTTTGGCGGTTATTTTTCTGCGCGGCTATGCCCGCGGCCTATTTTTGGCACACGGAGGCCGCTCACAAAGTCTCGTCCCATTCCGAGTCCGGCGGAAGAACTTGGCCAGCCCACAAAGTCTCGTCCCATTCCGAGTCCTTTTTCGGAAGAACTTGGCGCCCAGCCTTCGGGCGGTTATTTTTCTGCGCGGCTGTGCTACCTAGGTTGGCACACGTTTTTGTGGCCTCGTTTTCCGAGCTGGACGAACTTGGCAACCCGGCCCAAGGCTATAGGTTATTTTTGTGCACGGCTTTTTCCATTTTGGACGAACTTGGCGCGGCCTTCGGGCCTATTTTTATCTCTATTTTTGGCATACGTAAGCCACTCGCAAAGTCTCGCCCCATTCCAAGTCCGGCGGAAGAACTTGGCCAGCCCGAACTTGGCGCCCGGCCGTTTGGCGGCCTTATTTTGGACAAACTTGGCTATGCCATCGGGCGGTTATTTTTGGATGCGGCTGTGCCCGCGGCCTATTTTTGGCACACGTAGGGCGCTCGCAAAGTCTCGCCCCATTCCGAGTCCGGCGGACGAACTTTGCCAGCCCCAACCCCCAAGGCTGTAGCCCACCCGATTTTGTGGCCTTTTTCCGCTGGACAAACTTGGCGCCCCGGCCTTCGGGCGGTTATTTTTGGGCGCGGTTGTCCCCACGGCCTATTTTTGGCACATGGAGGTCGCTCGCAAAGTCTTGTCCCATTCCGAGTACGGCGGACGAACTTGGCCAGCCCCACCCCCCAAGGCTATAGGTCACCCGTTTTTGTGGCCTTTTTCCGCTGGACGAACTTGGCAACCCGGCCTTCGGGCGGTTATTTTTGTGCACGGCTGTGCCCACGTCCTATTTTTATCTCGCGGAGGCCACTCGCAAAGTCTCGCCCCATTCCGAGTCCGGCGGACGAACTTGGCCAGCCCCACCCCCTAAGGCTATAGCCCACCCGTTTTTGTGGCCTTTTTCCGCCGGATGAACTTGGCGCCCTGGCCTTCGGGCACTTATTTTTGGGCACGGCTGTGCCCGCGGCCTATTTTTGGCACACGGAGGCCGCTCGCAAAGTCTCGTCCCATGCCGAGTCCGGCGGACGAACTTGGCCAGCCCGACCGCCCAAGGCTATGGCCCACCCGTTTTTGTGGCCTTTTTCCACTGGACGAACTTGGTGCCCCGGCCTTCGGGCGGTTATTTATGGGCACGGCTGTGCCCGAGGCCTATTTTTGGTACATGTAAGCCGCTCGCAAAGTCTAATCCCATTCCGAGTCCGGCGGACGAACTTGGCCAGCCCCACCCCCTAGGACTACAGCCCACCCGTTTTTGTGGCCTTTTTCCGCCGGACGAACTTGGCGCCCCGGCCTTCGGTCAGTTATTTTTGGGCGTGGCTGTACCCGCGGCCTATTTTTGGCACACACAAGCCACTCGCAAAGTCTGGTTCCATTCCGAGTCCGGCGGACGAACTTGGCCAGCCCCACCCCCCATGACTATAGCCCACCCGTTTTTGTGGCTTTCTTCCGCCGGACGAACTTGGCGCCTCGGCGTTCGGGGGGTTATTTTTGGGCGCGGCTCTGTCCGTGGCCTATTTATGGCACACGGAGGCCGCTCACAAATTCTCGCCCCATTCCGAGTCCGGCGGACGAACTTGGCAAGCTCCACCCCCCAAGGCTATAGCCCACCCGTTTTTGTGGCCTTTTTCCGCTGGACGAACTTGGCGCTCCGTCCTTCGGGCAGTTATTTTTGGGTGCGGATGTGGCCACGGCCTATTTTTGGTACACGGAGGCTGTTAGCAATGTGTCGCCCCATTCCGAGTCCGGCGCACGAACTTGACCAGCCCCCCCCGCCCCAAGGCTATAGCCCACCCGTTTTTGTGGCCTTTTTCGGCAGGACGAACTTGGCACCCCGGCCGTCGGGCGGTTATTTTTGGGCGCGACTATGACCGCGGCTTATTTTTGGCACACGGAGGCAGCTAGCAAAGTCTCGTCCCGTTCCGAGTCCGGCGGACGAACTTGTCCTGCCCCACCCCCCAAGGCTATAGCCCACCTGTTTTTGTGGCCTTTTTCCGTTGGACGAACTTGGCACCCCGGCCGTCGGGCGGTTATTTTTGGACGCGGCTGTGCTCGCGGCCTATTTTTGGCACATGGAGGCCGCTCACAAAGTCTCGCCCCATTCCGAATCCAGCGGACGAACTTGGCAAGCCCACCCCCCAAGGCTATAGCCCACCCGTTTTTGTGGCCTTTTTCCGCTGGACGAACTTGGCACCCCGGCCGTCGGGCGGTTATTTTTGGACGCGGCTGTGCTCGCGGCCTATTTTTGGCACATGGAGGCCACTCGCAAAGTCTCCCCCCATTCTGAGTCCGGCGGACGGACTTGGCCAACCCCACCCCCCAAGGCTATAGCCCACCCGTTTTTGTGGCCTTTTTCTGGTGGAAGAACTGGGCGCCCGGCCTTCGGTCTGTTATTCTTGGGCGTGGCTGTCCTTGCGGCCTAATTTTGGCACACGGAGGCCGCTAACAAAGTCTCGCCCCATTCCGAGTCTGGCGGACAAACTTTGCCAACCCCACCCCCCAAGGCTATAGCCCACCCATTTTTGTGGCATTTTTCCGCTGGACGAACTTGGTGCCCCGGCCTTCGAGTGGTTATTTTAGGACACGGCTGTGTCCGCAGCCTATTTTTCGCACACGGAGGTCGCTCACAAAGTGTCGCCCCATTCCGAGTCCGGCGGACGAACTTGGCCAACCCCACCCCCCAAGGCTATAGCCCACCCATTTTTGTGGCCTTTTTCCGCTGGACGAACTTGGCGCCCCGGCCTTCGGGCAGTTATTTTTGGGCGCGGCTGTGCCCAGGGCCTATTTTTGCACACGGAGGCCGCTCGCAAAGTCTCGCCCCATTCCGAGTCCGGAGGACGAACTTGGACAGCCATACCCACCAAGGCTATAGACCACCCGTTTTTGTGGCCTTTTTCCGCTGGATGAACTTGGCGCCCCGGCCTTCGGGCAGTTATTTTTGGGCGCGGTTGTGCCCGCGGCCTATTTATGGCTCACGGATGCCGATCGTAAAGTCTCGTCCCATTCCGAGTCCGGCGGACGAACTTGGACAGCCACACCCCCCAAGGCTATAGCCCACCCGTTTTTGTGGCCTTTTTCTGGTGGACGAACTGGGCGCCCGGCCTTCGGGCTGTTATTCTTGGGTGTGACTATCCCCGCGGCCTAATTTTGGCACACGGAGGCCGCTAACAAAGTCTCGCCCCATTCCGAGTCCGGCGGACAAACTTTGCCAGCCCCACCCCCCAAGGCTATAGCCCGCCCGTTTTTTCTGGCCTTTTTCGGCTGGACGAACTTGGCGCCCCGGCCTTCGGGCTGTTATTTTTGGGCGTGGCTGTCCCCGCGGCCTAATTTTGGCACACGGAGGCCGCTAACAAAGTCTAGGCCCATTCCGAGTCCGGCGGACGAACTTGGCCAGCCCCACCCCCCAAGCCTATACCCCACCCGATTTCGTGGCCTTTTTCCGCTGGACGAACTTGGCGCCCCGGCCTTTGGGCAGTTATTTTTGGCCGCGGCTATGACTGCGGCCAATTTTTGGCACACGGAGGCTGCTAGCAAAGTCTCGTCCCATTCCGAGTCCGGCGGACGAACTTGTCCAGCCCCACCCCCCAAGGCTATAGCCCACCTGTTTTTGTGGACTTCTTCCGTTGGACGAACTTGGCACCCCGGCCGTCGGGCGGTTTTTTTTTTGGGCGCGGGTGTGTCCACGGCCTATTTTTGGCACAAGGAGACTGCTCGCAAAGCCTCGCCCCATTCTGAGTCCGGCGGACGAACTTGGCCAGCCCCACCCCCCAAGGCTATAGCCCACCTGTTTTTGTGGCCTTTTTCCGCTGGACGAACTTGGCGCCCCGGCCTTCGGGGGGATGTTTTTGGGTGTGGCTGTGTCCGCGGCCTATTTTTGGCACACGGAGGCCGCTCACAAAGTCTCGTCCCATTCCGAGTCCGGCGGACGAACTTAGCCAGCCCCACCCTCCAAGGCTATAGCCCACCCGTTTTTGTGGCATTTTTCCGCTGGACGAACTTGGCGCCCCGGCCTTCGGGTGGTTGTTTTTGGACACGGCTGTGTCCGCAGCCTATTTTTGGCACACGGAGGCCGCTCACAAAGTGTCGCCCCATTCCGAGTCCGGCTAACGAAGTTGGCCAGCCCCACCCCCCAAGCCTATACCCCACCCGATTTTGTGGCCTTTTTCCGCTGGACGAACTTGGCGCCCCTGCCTTCAGGCGGTTATTTTTGGGCGCGACTATGACCGCGGCTTATTTTTGGCACACGGAGGCAGCTAGAAAAGTCTCGTCCCGTTCCGAGTCCGGCGGACGAACTTGTCCAGCCCCACCCCCCAAGGCTATAGCCCACCTGTTTTTGTGGCCTTTTTCCGTTGGACGAACTTGGCACCCCGGCCGTCGGGCGGTTATTTTTGGACGCGGCTGTGCGCGCGGCCTATTTTTGGCACATGGAGGCCGCTCGCAAAGTCTCGCCCCATTCCGAGTCCGGCGGACGAACTTGGCCAACCCCACCCCCCAAGGCTATAGCCCACCCGTTTTTGTGGCCTTTTTCTGGTGGAAGAACTGGGCGCCCGGCCTTCGGTCTGTTATTCTTGGGCGTGGCTGTCCCTGCGGCCTAATTTTGGCACACGGAGGCCGCTAACAAAGTCTCGCCCCATTCCGAGTCTGGCGGACAAACTTTGCCAACCCCACCCCCCAAGGCTATAGCCCACCCATTTTTGTGGCATTTTTCCGCTGGACGAACTTGGCGCCCCGGCCTTCGAGTGGTTATTTTAGGACACGGCTGTGTCCGCAGCCTATTTTTCGCACACGGAGGTCGCTCACAAAGTGTCGCCCCATTCCGAGTCCGGCGGACGAACTTGGCCAACCCCACCCCCCAAGGCTATAGCCCACCCGTTTTTGTGGCCTTTTTCCGCTGGACGAACTTGGCGCCCCGGCCTTCGGGCAGTTATTTTTGGGCGCGGCTGTGCCCAGGGCCTATTTTTGCACACGGAGGCCGCTCGCAAAGTCTCGCCCCATTCCGAGTCCGGCGGACGAACTTATCCAGCCCCACCCCCCAAGGCTATAGCCCACCTGTTTTTGTGGCCTTTTTCCGTTGGACGAACTTGGCGCCCCGGCCTTCGAGTGGTTATTTTAGGACACGGCTGTGTCCGCAGCCTATTTTTCGCACACGGAGGTCGCTCACAAAGTGTCGCCCCATTCCGAGTCCGGCGGACGAACTTGGCCAACCCCACCCCCCAAGGCTATAGCCCACCCGTTTTTGTGGCCTTTTTCCGCTGGACGAACTTGGCGCCCCGGCCTTCGGGCAGTTATTTTTGGGCGCGGCTGTGCCCAGGGCCTATTTTTGTACACGGAGGCCGCTCGCAAAGTCTCGCCCCATTCCGAGTCCGGAGGATGAACTTGGACAGCCATACCCACCAAGGCTATAGACCACCCGTTTTTGTGGCCTTTTTCCGCTGGACGAACTTGGCGCCCCGGCCTTCGGGCAGTTATTTTTGGGCGCGGTTGTGCCCGCGGCCTATTTATGGCTCACGGATGCCGATCGTAAAGTCTCGTCCCATTCCGAGTCCGGCGGACGAACTTGGACAGCCACACCCCCCAAGGTTATAGCCCACCCGTTTTTGTGGCCTTTTTCTGGTGGAAGAACTGGGCGCCCGGCCTTCGGTCTGTTATTCTTGGGCGTGGCTGTCCCTGCGGCCTAATTTTGGCACACGGAGGCCGCTAACAAAGTCTCGCCCCATTCCGAGTCTGGCGGACAAACTTTGCCAACCCCACCCCCCAAGGCTATAGCCCACCCATTTTTGTGGCATTTTTCCGCTGGACGAACTTGGCGCCCCGGCCTTCGAGTGGTTATTTTAGGACACGGCTGTGTCCGCAGCCTATTTTTCGCACACGGAGGTCGCTCACAAAGTGTCGCCCCATTCCGAGTCCGGCGGACGAACTTGGCCAACCCCACCCCCCAAGGCTATAGCCCACCCGTTTTTGTGGCCTTTTTCCGCTGGACGAACTTGGCGCCCCGGCCTTCGGGCAGTTATTTTTGGGCGCGGCTGTGCCCAGGGCCTATTTTTGTACACGGAGGCCGCTCGCAAAGTCTCGCCCCATTCCGAGTCCGGAGGACGAACTTGGACAGCCATACCCACCAAGGCTATAGACCACCCGTTTTTGTGGCCTTTTTCCGCTGGACGAACTTGGCGCCCCGGCCTTCGGGCAGTTATTTTTGGGCGCGGTTGTGCCCGCGGCCTATTTATGGCTCACGGATGCCGATCGTAAAGTCTCGTCCCATTCCGAGTCCGGCGGACGAACTTGGACAGCCACACCCCCCAAGGTTATAGCCCACCCGTTTTTGTGGCCTTTTTCTGGTGGACGAACTGGGCGCCCGGCCTTGGGGCTGTTATTCTTGGGCGTGACTATCCCCGCGGCCTAATTTTGGCACACGGAGGCCGCTAACAAAGTCTCGCCCCATTCCGAGTCCGGCGGACAAACTTTGCCAGCCCCACCCCCCAAGCCTATACCCCACCCGATTTCGTGGCCTTTTTCCGCTGGACGAACTTGGCGCCCCGGCCTTTGGGCAGTTATTTTTGGCCGCGGCTATGACTGCGGCCTATTTTTGGCACACGGAGGCTGCTAGCAAAGTCTCGTCCCATTCCGAGTCCGGCGGACGAACTTGTCCAGCCACACCCCCCAAGGCTATAGCCCACCTGTTTTTGTGGACTTCTTCCGTTGGACGAACTTGGCACCCCGGCCGTCGGGCGGTTTTTTTTTTGGGCGCGGGTGTGTCCACGGCCTATTTTTGGCACAAGGAGACCGCTCGCAAAGCCTCGCCCCATTCTGAGTCCGGCGGACGAACTTGGCCAGCCCCACCCCCCAAGGCTATAGCCCACCTGTTTTTGTGGCCTTTTTCCGCTGAACGAACTTGGCGCCCCGGCCTTCGGGGGGATGTTTTTGGGTGTGGCTGTGTCCGCGGCCTATTTTTGGCACACGGAGGCCGCTCACAAAGTCTCGTCCCATTCCGAGTCCGGCGGACGAACTTAGCCAGCCCCACCCTCCAAGGCTATAGCCCACCCGTTTTTGTGGCATTTTTCCGCTGGACGAACTTGGCGCCCCGGCCTTCGGGTGGTTGTTTTTGGACACGGCTGTGTCCGCAGCCTATTTTTGGCACACGGAGGCCGCTCGCAAAGTGTCGCCCCATTCTGAGTCCGGCGAACGAAGTTGGCCAGCCCCACCCCCCAAGCCTATACCCCACCCGATTTTGTGGCCTTTTTCCGCTGGACGAACTTGGCGCCCCTGCCTTCGGGCGGTTATTTTTGGGCGCGACTATGACCGCGGCTTATTTTTGGCACACGGAGGCAGTTAGCAAAGTCTCGTCCCGTTCCGAGTCCGGCGGACGAACTTGTCCAGCCCCACCCCCCAAGGCTATAGCCCACCTGTTTTTGTGGCCTTTTTCCGTTGGACGAACTTGGCACCCCGGCCGTCGGGCGGTTATTTTTGGACGCGGCTGTGCCCGCGGCCTATTTTTGGCACATGGAGGCCGCTCGCAAAGTCTCGCCCCATTCCGAGTCTGGCGGACGAACTTGGCCAACCCCACCCCCCAAGACTATAGCCCACCCATTTTTGTGGCCTTTTTCTGGTGGAAGAACTGGGCGCCCGGCCTTCGGTCTGTTATTCTTGGGCGTGGCTGTCCCTGTGGCCTAATTTTGGCACACGGAGGCCGCTAACAAAGTCTCGCCCCATTCCGAGTCTGGCGGACAAACTTTGCCAACCCCACCCCCCAAGGCTATAGCCCGCCCGTTTTTTCTGGCCTTTTTCGGCTGGACGAACTTGGCGCCCCGGCCTTTGGGCAGTTATTTTTGGCCGCGGCTGTGCCCAGGGCCTATTTTTGCACATGGAGGCCGCTCACAAAGTCTCGCCCCATTCCGAGTCCGGAGGACGAACTTGGACAGCCATACCCACCAAGGCTATAGACCACCCGTTTTTGTGGCCTTTTTCCGCTGGACGAACTTGGCGCCCCGGCCTTCGGGCAGTTATTTTTGGGCGCGGTTGTGCCCGCGGCCTATTTATGGCTCATGGATGCCGATCGTAAAGTCTCGTCCCATTCCGAGTCCGGCGGACGAACTTGGACAGCCACACCCCCCAAGGCTATAGCCCACCCGTTTTTGTGGCCTTTTTCTGGTGGACGAACTGGGCGCCCGGCCTTCGGGCTGTTATTCTTGGGCGTGACTGTCCCCGCGGCCTAATTTTGGCACACGGAGGCCGCTAACAAAGTCTCGCCCCATTCCGAGTCCGGCGGACCAACTTTGCCAGCCCCACCCCCCAAGGCTACAGCCCGCCCGTTTTTTCTGGCCTTTTTCGGCTGGACGAACTTGGCGCCCCGGCCTTCGGGCTGTTATTTTTGGGCGTTGCTGTCCCCGCGGCCTAATTTTGGCACACGGAGGCCGCTAACAAAGTCTCACCCCATTCCGAGTCCGGCGGACGAACTTGGCCAGCCCCACCCCCCAAGCCTATACCCCACCCGATTTCGTGGCCTTTTTTCGCTGGACGAACTTGGCGCCCCGGCCTTTGGGCAGTTATTTTTGGCCGCGGCTATCACTGCGGCCTATTTTTAGCACACGGAGGCTGCTAGCAAAGTCTCGTACCATTCCGAGTCCGGCGGACGAACTTGTCCAGCCCCACCCCCCAAGGCTATAGCCCACCTGTTTTTGTGGACTTTTTCCGCTGGACGAACTTGGCGCCCCGGCCTTCGGGGGGATGTTTTTGGGTGCGGCTGTGTCCACGGCCTATTTTTGGCACAAGGAGACCGCTCGCAAAGCCTCGCCCCATTTACGAGTCCGGCGGACGAACTTGGCCAGCCCCACCCCCAAGGCTATAGCCCACCTGTTTTGTGGCCTTTTTCCGCTGGACGAACTTGGCGCCCGGCCTTCGGGGATGTTTTTGGGTGTGGCTGTGTCACGGCCTATATTTGGCACACGGAGACCGCTCGCAAAGCCTCGCCCCATTCTGAGTCCGGCGGACGAACTTGGCCAGCCCCACCCCCCAAGGCTATAGCCCACCTGTTTTTGTGGCCTTTTTCCGCTGGACGAACTTGGCGCCCCGGCCTTCGTGTGGTTGTTTTTGGACACGGCTGTGTCCGCAGCCTATTTTTGGCACACGGAGGCCGCTCGCAAAGTCTCACCCCATTCCGTGTCCGGTGGACGAACTTGGCCAGCCCCACCCCTAAAGGCTATAGCCCACCCGTTTTTGTGGCCTTTTTCCGCCGGACGAACTTGGCGCCCCGGCCTTCGTGCTGTTACTTTTGGGCGCGGCTGTGCCCACGGCCTATTTTTGGCACACGGAGGAAGCTCATAAAGTCTCGCCCCATTCCGAGTCCGGCGGACGAACTTGGCTAGCCCCACCCCCCAAGGCTATAGCCCACCCGGTTTTGTGGCCTTTTTCTGGTGGAAGAACTGGGCGCCCGGCCTTCGGTCTGTTATTCTTGGGCGTGGCTGTCCCTGCGGCCTAATTTTGTCACACGGAGGCCGCTAACAAAGTCTCGCCCCATTCCGAGTCCGGCGGACAAACTTTGCCAGCCATACCCACCAAGGCTATAGACCACCCGTTTTTGTGGCCTTTTTCCGCTGGACGAACTTGGCGCCCCGGCCTTCGGGCAGTTATTTTTGGGCGCGGTTGTGCCCGCGGCCTATTTATGGCTCACGGATGCCGATCGTAAAGTCTCGTCCCATTCCGAGTCCGGCGGACGAACTTGGACAGCCACATCCCCCAAAGCTATAGCCCACCCGTTTTTGTGGCCTTTTTCTGGTGGACGAACTGGGCGCCCGGCCTTCGGGCTGTTATTCTTGGGCGTGACTGTCCCCACGGCCTAATTTTGGCACACGGAGGCCGCTAACAAAGTCTCGCCCCATTCCAAGTCCGGCGGACAAACTTTGCCAGCCCCACCCCCCAAGGCTATAGCCCGCCCGTTTTTTCTGGCCTTTTTCGGCTGGACGAACTTGGCGCCCCGGCCTTCGGGCTGTTATTTTTGGGCGTGGCTGTCCCCGCGGCCTAATTTTGGCACACGGAGGCTGCTAACAAAGTCTCGCCCCATTCCGAGTCCGGCGGACAAACTTTGCCAGCCCCACCCCCCAAGGCTATAGCCCGCACGTTTTTGTGGCCTTTTTCGGCTGGACGAACTTGGCGCCCCGGCCTTTGGGCTGTTATTTTTGGGCGCGTCTGTGCCCGCGGCCTAATTTTCTTACACGGAGGCCGCTAGCAAAGTCTCGCCCCATTCCGAGTCCGGCGGTCGAACTTGGCCAGCCCCACCCTCCAAGGCTATAACCCACCCGTTTTTTTGGGTTTTTTCCGCTGGACGAACTGGGCGCCCCAGCCTTCGGGCGCTTATTTTTGGGCGCGGTTGTGCCCGCGGTGTAATTTTCGTACACAGAGGCCGCTCACAAAGTCTCTGCCCATTCCGAGTCCGGCGGTCGAACTTGGCCAGCCCCACCCCGCAAGGCTGTAGCCCACCCGTTTTTGTGGCCTTTTTCCGCTGGACGAACTTTGCGCCCCAGCCTTCGGGCAGTTATCTTTGGGTACGGCAGTGTGCGCGGCCTATTTTTGGTACACAAAGGCCGCTCCCAAAGTTCCGCCCCATTCTGAGTCCGCCAGATGAACTTGGCCAGCCCCAGCCCCCAAGGCTATAGCCCACCCGTTTTTGTGGCCTTTTTCCACTGGACGAACTTGGCGCCCCGGCCTTCGGAAGGTTATTTTTGGGCGCGGCTGTGCCCGCGGCCTAATTTTCGTACACGGAGGCCGCTCACAAAGTCTCTCCCCATTCCGAGTACGGCGGTCGAGCTTGGCCAGCCCCACCCCCCAAGGCTATAGCCCACCCATTTTTGTGGCCTTTTTCCGCTGGACGAACTGGACGCCCAAGCCTTCAGGTAGTTATTTTTTGGCGCGGCTGTGCCTGCGGCCTATTTTTGGTACACGGAAGCCGCTCGCAAACTCTCGCCCCATTCCGAGTCCGGCGGACGAACTTGGCCAGCCCCAACCCCCAAGGCTATAGCCCACCCGTTTTTGTGGCCTTTTTCCGCTGGACGAACTAGGCGCCCCAGGCTTCGGGCAGTCATTTTTTGGCGCGGCTGTGCCCGCGGCCTAATTTTCGTACACGGAGGCCGCTCACAAAGTCTCTCCCCATTCCGAGTCCGGCGGTCGAACTTGGCCAGCCCCACCCCCCAAGGCTATAGCCCACCCGTTTTTGTGGCCATTTTCCGCTGGACGAACTTTGCGCCCCATCCTTCGGGCAGTTATCTTTGGGCGCGGCAGTGCGCGCGGCCTATTTTTGGCACACAAAGGCTGCTCCCAATGTTCCGCCCCATTCTGAGTCCGCCGGATGAACTTGGCCAGCCCCAGCCCCCAAGGCTATAGCCCACCCGTTTTTGTGGCCTTTTTCCGCCGGACGAACTTGGCGCCCCGGCCTTTGTGCTGTTATTTTTGGGCGCGGCTGTGCCCGCGGCCTATTTTTGGTACACGGAGGATGCTCATAAAGTCTAGCCCCATTCCGAGTCCGGCGGACGAACTTGGCCAGCCCCACCCCCCAACGCTATAGCCCACCCGTTTTTGTGGCCTTTTTCCGCTGGACGAACTTGGCGCCTCGGCCTTCGGCTGGTTATTTTTGGGCGCGGTTGTGCCCGCGGCCTATTTATGGCTCATGGATGCCGATCGTAAAGTCTCGTCCCATTCCGAGTCCGGCGGACGAACTTGGACATCCACACCCCCCAAGGCTATAGCCCACCCGTTTTTGTGGCCTTTTTCTGGTGGACGAACTGGGCGCCCGGCCTTCGGGCTGTTATTCTTGGGCGTGACTGTCCCCGCGGCCTAATTTTGGCACACGGAGGCCGCTAACAAAGTCTCGCCCCATTCCGAGTCCGGCGGACCAACTTTGCCAGCCCCACCCCCCAAGGCTACAGCCCGCCCGTTTTTTCTGGCCTTTTTCGGCTGGACGAACTTGGCGCCCCGGCCTTCGGGCTGTTATTTTTGGGCGTTGCTGTCCCCGCGGCCTAATTTTGGCACACGGAGGCCGCTAACAAAGTCTCACCCCATTCCGAGTCCGGCGGACGAACTTGGCCAGCCCCACCCCCCAAGCCTATACCCCACCCGATTTCGTGGCCTTTTTTCGCTGGACGAACTTGGCGCCCCGGCCTTTGGGCAGTTATTTTTGGCCGCGGCTATCACTGCGGCCTATTTTTAGCACACGGAGGCTGCTAGCAAAGTCTCGTACCATTCCGAGTCCGGCGGACGAACTTGTCCAGCCCCACCCCCCAAGGCTATAGCCCACCTGTTTTTGTGGACTTCTTCCGTTGGACGAACTTGGCACCCCGGCCGTCGGGCGGTTTTTTTTTTGGGCGCGGGTGTGTCCACGGCCTATTTTTGGCACAAGGAGACCGCTCGCAAAGCCTCGCCCCATTCTGAGTCCGGCGGACGAACTTGGCCAGCCCCACCCCCCAAGGCTATAGCCCACCTGTTTTTGTGGCCTTTTTCCGCTGGACGAACTTGGCGCCCCGGCCTTCGGGGGGATGTTTTTGGGTGTGGCTGTGTCCGGGCCTATTTTTGGCACACGGAGGCCGCTCATAAAGTCTCGTCCCATTCCGAGTCCGGCGGACGAACTTAGCCAGCCCCACCCTCCAAGGCTATAGCCCACCCGTTTTTGTGGCATTTTTCCGCTGGACGAACTTGGCGCCCCGGCCTTCGTGTGGTTGTTTTTGGACACGGCTGTGTCCGCAGCCTATTTTTGGCACACGGAGGCCGCTCGCAAAGTCTCACCCCATTCCGTGTCCGGTGGACGAACTTGGCCAGCCCCACCCCTAAAGGCTATAGCCCACCCGTTTTTGTGGCCTTTTTCCGCCGGACGAACTTGGCGCCCCGGCCTTCGTGCTGTTACTTTTGGGCGCGGCTGTGCCCACGGCCTATTTTTGGCACACGGAGGAAGCTCATAAAGTCTCGCCCCATTCCGAGTCCGGCGGACGAACTTGGCTAGCCCCACCCCCCAAGGCTATAGCCCACCCGTTTTTGTGGCCTTTTTCTGGTGGAAGAACTGGGCGCCCGGCCTTCGGTCTGTTATTCTTGGGCGTGGCTGTCCCTGCGGCCTAATTTTGTCACACGGAGGCCGCTAACAAAGTCTCGCCCCATTCCGAGTCCGGCGGACAAACTTTGCCAGCCATACCCACCAAGGCTATAGACCACCCGTTTTTGTGGCCTTTTTCCGCTGGACGAACTTGGCGCCCCGGCCTTCGGGCAGTTATTTTTGGGCGCGGTTGTGCCCGCGGCCTATTTATGGCTCACGGATGCCGATCGTAAAGTCTCGTCCCATTCCGAGTCCGGCGGACGAACTTGGACAGCCACATCCCCCAAAGCTATAGCCCACCCGTTTTTGTGGCCTTTTTCTGGTGGACGAACTGGGCGCCCGGCCTTCGGGCTGTTATTCTTGGGCGTGACTGTCCCCACGGCCTAATTTTGGCACACGGAGGCCGCTAACAAAGTCTCGCCCCATTCCAAGTCCGGCGGACAAACTTTGCCAGCCCCACCCCCCAAGGCTATAGCCCGCCCGTTTTTTCTGGCCTTTTTCGGCTGGACGAACTTGGCGCCCCGGCCTTCGGGCTGTTATTTTTGGGCGTGGCTGTCCCCGCGGCCTAATTTTGGCACACGGAGGCTGCTAACAAAGTCTCGCCCCATTCCGAGTCCGGCGGACAAACTTTGCCAGCCCCACCCCCCAAGGCTATAGCCCGCACGTTTTTGTGGCCTTTTTCGGCTGGACGAACTTGGCGCCCCGGCCTTTGGGCTGTTATTTTTGGGCGCGTCTGTGCCCGCGGCCTAATTTTCGTACACGGAGGCCGCTCACAAAGTCTCTCCCCATTCCGAGTCCGGCGGTCGAACTTGGCCAGCCCCACCCCCCAAGGCTATAGCCCACCCGTTTTTGTGGCCATTTTCCGCTGGACGAACTTTGCGCCCCATCCTTCGGGCAGTTATCTTTGGGCGCGGCAGTGCGCGCGGCCTATTTTTGGCACACAAAGGCTGCTCCCAAAGTTCCGCCCCATTCTGAGTCCGCCGGATGAACTTGGCCAGCCCCAGCCCCCAAGGCTATAGCCCACCCGTTTTTGTGGCCTTTTTCCGCCGGACGAACTTGGCGCCCCGGCCTTTGTGCTGTTATTTTTGGGCGCGGCTGTGCCCGCGGCCTATTTTTGGTACACGGAGGATGCTCATAAAGTCTAGCCCCATTCCGAGTCCGGCGGACGAACTTGGCCAGCCCCACCCCCCAACGCTATAGGCCACCCGTTTTTGTAGCCTTTTTCCGCTGGACGAACTTGGCGCCTCGGCCTTCGGCTGGTTATTTTTGGGCGCGGTTGTGCCCGCGGCCTATTTATGGCTCATGGATGCCGATCGTAAAGTCTCGTCCCATTCCGAGTCCGGCGGACGAACTTGGACAGCCACACCCCCCAAGGCTATAGCCCACCCGTTTTTGTGGCCTTTTTCTGGTGGACGAACTGGGCGCCCGGCCTTCGGGCTGTTATTCTTGGGCGTGACTGTCCCCGCGGCCTAATTTTGGCACACGGAGGCCGCTAACAAAGTCTCGCCCCATTCCGAGTCCGGCGGACCAACTTTGCCAGCCCCACCCCCCAAGGCTACAGCCCGCCCGTTTTTTCTGGCCTTTTTCGGCTGGACGAACTTGGCGCCCCGGCCTTCGGGCTGTTATTTTTGGGCGTTGCTGTCCCCGCGGCCTAATTTTGGCACACGGAGGCCGCTAACAAAGTCTCACCCCATTCCGAGTCCGGCGGACGAACTTGGCCAGCCCCACCCCCCAAGCCTATACCCCACCCGATTTCGTGGCCTTTTTTCGCTGGACGAACTTGGCGCCCCGGCCTTTGGGCAGTTATTTTTGGCCGCGGCTATCACTGCGGCCTATTTTTAGCACACGGAGGCTGCTAGCAAAGTCTCGTACCATTCCGAGTCCGGCGGACGAACTTGTCCAGCCCCACCCCCCAAGGCTATAGCCCACCTGTTTTTGTGGACTTCTTCCGTTGGACGAACTTGGCACCCCGGCCGTCGGGCGGTTTTTTTTTTGGGCGCGGGTGTGTCCACGGCCTATTTTTGGCACAAGGAGACCGCTCGCAAAGCCTCGCCCCATTCTGAGTCCGGCGGACGAACTTGGCCAGCCCCACCCCCCAAGGCTATAGCCCACCTGTTTTTGTGGCCTTTTTCCGCTGGACGAACTTGGCGCCCCGGCCTTCGGGGGGATGTTTTTGGGTGTGGCTGTGTCCGGGCCTATTTTTGGCACACGGAGGCCGCTCATAAAGTCTCGTCCCATTCCGAGTCCGGCGGACGAACTTAGCCAGCCCCACCCTCCAAGGCTATAGCCCACCCGTTTTTGTGGCATTTTTCCGCTGGACGAACTTGGCGCCCCGGCCTTCGTGTGGTTGTTTTTGGACACGGCTGTGTCCGCAGCCTATTTTTGGCACACGGAGGCCGCTCGCAAAGTCTCACCCCATTCCGTGTCCGGTGGACGAACTTGGCCAGCCCCACCCCTAAAGGCTATAGCCCACCCGTTTTTGTGGCCTTTTTCCGCCGGACGAACTTGGCGCCCCGGCCTTCGTGCTGTTACTTTTGGGCGCGGCTGTGCCCACGGCCTATTTTTGGCACACGGAGGCCGCTCGCAAAGTCTCGCCCCATTCCGATTCCAGTGGACGAACTTGGCCTGCCCCACCCCCCAAGGCTATAGCCCACCCGTTTTGTGGCCTTTTTCCGCTGGACGAACTTGGCGCCCCGGCCTTCGGGCGGTTATTTTTTAGCGCGACTGTGCCCGCGGCCTAATTTTCGTACACGGAGGCCGCTCGCAAAGTCTCGCCCCAGTCCGAGTCCTGCGGTCGAACTTGGCCAGCCCCACCCCCCAAGGCTATAGCCCACCCGTTTTTTTGGGTTTTTTCCGCAGGACGAACCTGGCAACCCGGCCTTCGGGCGGTTATTTTTGGGCGCGGCAGTACCCATGGCCTATTTTTGGCACACGGAGGCCGCTTGCGAAGTCTCGCCCCATTCCGAGTCCAGCGGCCGAACTTGGCCAGCCCCACCCCCCAAGGCTATAGCCCACCCGTTTTTGTGGCCTTTTTCCGCTGGACGAACTTGGCGCCCCGGCCTGCGGGTGGTTATTTTTGGGCACGGCTGTGCCCGTGGCCTATTTTTCATACACGGAGGCCGCTCGCAAATTCTCGTCCCATTCCGAGTCCGGCGGACGAACTTGCCCAGCCCCACCCCGCAAGGCTATAGCCCACCCGTTTTATGGCCTTTTTCCGCTGGACGAACCTGACAACCCGGCCTTCGGGCGGTTATTTTTGGGCACGGCTGTGCCCGTGGTCTATTTTTGGTACACGGAGGCCGTTCGCAAATTCTCTTCCGATTCCGAGTCCGGCGGTCGAACTTGGCTAGCCCCACCCCCCAAGGCTATAGCCCACCCGTTTTTTTGGGTTTTTTCCGCTGGACGAACCTGGCAACCCGACCTTCGGGTGGTTATTTTTGGGTGCGGCTGTGCCCGCGGTCTACTTTTGGTACACGGAGGCCGCTCGCAAAGTCTCGTCCCATTCCGAGTCCGGCGGACGAACTTGGCCAGCCCCACCCCCCAAAGCTATAGCCCACCCGTGTTTGTGGCCTTTTTCCGCTGAACGACCTGGGCGCCCCAGCCTTCGGGCGGTTATTTTTGGGCGCGGCTGTGCCCGCGTCCTATATTTTTCACACGGAGGCCAGTCGCAAAGTCTAATCCCATTCCGAGTCCGTCGGACGAACTTGGCCGGCCCCATCCCCCAAGGCTATAGCCCACACGTTTTTGTGGCATTTTTCTGCTGGGCGAACTTGGCGCCCCGGCCTTCGGGTGATTATTTTTGGACACGGCTGTGTGCACGGCCTACTTTTCGCACACGGTGGCCGCTCGCAAAGTCTCATCCCATTCCGAGTCCGGCGGACGAACTTGGCCAGCCCCACCCCTCAAGGCAATAGACCACCCGTTTTTGCGGCCTTTTTCCGCTGGACGAACTTGGCGGCCCGGCCTTCGGGTGGTTATTTTTGGGCGCGGCTGTGCCCGCGGCCTAATTTTTGTACACGGAGGCCGCTCACAAAGTCTCTCCCCATTCCGAGTACGGCGGTCGAGCTTGGCCAGCCCCACCCCCCAAGGCTATAGCCCACCCGTTTTTGTGGCCTTTTTCCGCTGGACGAACTGGGCGCCCCAGCCTTCGGGCGGTTATTTTTGGGCGTGGCTGTGCCCACGGCCTATTTTTGGTACACGGAAGCCGCTCGCAAACTCTCGCCCCATTCCTAGTCCGGCGGACGAACTTGGCCAGCCCCAACCCCCAAGGCTATAGCCCACCCGTTTTTGTGGCCTTTTTCCGCTGGACGAACTTGGCGCCCCGGCCTTCGGGCGGTTATTTTTGGGTACGGCTGTGCCCGCGGCCTATTTTTGGCACACGGAGGCCGCTCGAAAAGTCTCGCCCCATTCCGATTCCAGTGGACGAACTTGGCCTGCCCCACCCCCCAAGACTATAGACCACCCGTTTTTGTGGCCTTTTTCCGCTGGACGAACTGGGCGCCCCAGCCTTCGGGCGGTTATTTTTAGGCGCGGCTGTGCCCGCGGTCTAATTTTCGTAGACGGAGGCCGCTCACAAAGTCTCTCCCCATTCCGAGTCCGGCGGTCGAACTTGGCCAGCCCCACCCCCCAAGGCTATAGCCCACCCGTTTTTGTGGCCTTTTTCCGCTGGACGAACTTTACGCCCCAGCCTTCGGGAAGTTATCTTTGGGCGCGGCAGTGCGCGCGGCCTATTTTTGGCACACAAAGGCCGCTCCCAAAGTTCCGCCCCATTCTGAGTGCGCCGGATGAACTTGGCCAGCCCCAGCCCCCAAGGCTATAGCCCACCCGTTTTTGTGGCCTTTTTCCGCCGGACGAACTTGGCGCCCCGGCCTTTGTACTGTTATTTTTGGACACGGCTGTGCCCGCGGCCTATTTTTGGTACACGGAGGATGCTCATAAACTCTAGCCCCATTCCGAGTCCGGCGGACGAACTTGGCCAGCCCCACCCCCCAACGCTAGAGCCCACCCGTTTTTGTGGCCTTTTTCCGCTGGACGAACTTGGCGCCCCGGCCTTCGGGCGGTTATTTTTGGGTACGGCTGTGCCCACGGCCTATTTTTGGCACACGGAGGCCGCTCGCAAAGTCTCGCCCCATTCCGATTCCAGTGGACGAACTTGGCCTGCCCCACCCCCCAAGGCTATAGCCCACCCGTTTTTGTGGCCTTTTTCCGCTGGACGAACTTGGCGCCCCGGCCTTTGGGCGGTTATTTTTTACTGCGGCTGTGCCCGCGGCTTAATTTTCGTACACGGAGGCCGCTCGCAAAGTCTCGCCCCAGTCCGAGTCCTGCGGTCGAACTGGGCCAGCCCCACCCCCCAAGGCTATAGCCCACCCGTTTTTTTGGGTTTTTTCCGCAGGACGAACCTGGCAACCCGGCCTTCGGGCGGTTATTTTTGGGCGCGGCAGTACCCGTGGCCTATTTTTGGCACACGGAGGCCGCTTGCGAAGTCTCGCCCCATTCCGAGTCCGGCGGACGAACTTTGCCAGCCCCACCCCCCAAGGCTATAGCCCACCCATTTTTGTGGACTTTTTCCGCTGTACGAACTTGGCGCCCCGGCCTTTGGTCTGTTATTTTTGGACGCGGCTGTGCCCGTGGCCTATTTTTGGCACACGGAGGCCGTTCGCAATGTCTCGTCCCATTCCGAGTCCGGCGGACGAACTTGGCCAGCCCCACCCCCCAAGGCTACAGCCCACCCGTTTTTGTGGCCTTTTTCCGCTGGACGAACTTGGCGCCCCGGCCTTGGGGTGGTTAATTTTGGGCACGGGTGTGCCCGCGGCCTATTTTTGGCACACGGAGGCCGCTCGGAAAGTCTCACCGCATTCCGAGTCCGGCGGACGAACTAGGCCAGCCCCACCCCCCAAGGCTACGGCCCACCCGTTTTTGTGGCCTTTTTCCGCTGGACGAACATGGCGCCCCGGCCTTCGGGCGGTTATTTTTGGGCGCGGCTGTGCCCGCGCCCTATTTTTGTCGCACGGTGACTGCTAACAAAGTCTCCCCCCATTCCGAGTCCGGCGGACGAACTTGTCCAGCCCCACCCCCCAAGGCTATAGCCCACCCGTTTTTGTGGACTTTTTTCGAGGGACTAACTCGGCGCACCGGCCTTCCGGTGGTTATTTTTGGGCGCGGCTGTGCCCGCGGCCTATATTTGGCACACGAAGTCCGCTCGCAAAGTCTCGCCCCATTCCGAGTCCGGCGGACGAACTTGGCCAGCCCCACCCCCCAAGGCTACAGCCCACCCGTTTTTGTGGCCTTTTTCCGCTGGACGAACTTGGCGCCCCGGCCTTGGGGTGGTTAATTTTGGGCACGGGTGTGCCCGCGGCCTATTTTTGGCACACGGAGGCCGCTCGGAAAGTCTCACCGCATTCCGAGTCCGGCGGACGAACTAGGCCAGCCCCACCCCCCAAGGCTACGGCCCACCCGTTTTTGTGGCCTTTTTCCGCTGGACGAACATGGCGCCCCGGCCTTCGGGTGGTTAATTTTGGGCGCGGCTGTGCCCGTGGCCCATTTTTGGCACACGGAGGTCGTTCGGAAAGTCTCGCCCCATTCCGAGTCCGGTGGACGAACTTGGCCAACCCCACCCCCCAAGGCTATAGCCCACCCGTTTTTGTTGCATTTTTCCGCGGGACGAACTTGGCGCCCCGGCCTTCGGGTGGTTATTATTGGGCGCGGCTGTGCTCGCGGCCTATTTTTGGCACACTGAGGCTGCTAACAAAGTCTCATCCCATTCCGAGTCCGGCGGACGAACTAGGCCAGCCCCACCCCCCAACGCTATAGCCCACCCGTTTTTTGTGGCTTTCTTCCGCTGGACGAACTTGGCGCCCCGGCCTTCGGGCAGTTATTTTTGGGCGCGGTTACGTCCGCGGCCTATTTTTGGCATACAGCGGCCGCTCGAAATGTCTCACCCCATTACGTGTCCGGTGGACGAACTTGGCCAGCCCCACCCCTCAAGGCTATAGCCCACCCGTTTTTGTGGCCTTTTTCCGCAGGACGAACTTGGCGCCCCGGCCTTTTGGCTTTTATTTTTTGGCGCGGCTGTGCCCGCACCTATTTTTGGCACACGGAGGCTGCTCGCAAAGTCTCGCCACATTCCGAGTCCGGCAGACGAACTTGGCGAGCCCCACCCCCCAAGGCTATAGCCCACCTGTTTTTGTGGCCTTTTTCCGCCGGACGAACTTGGCGCCCCGGCCTTCGTGCTGTTATTTTTGGGCGCGGCTGTGCGCGCGGCCTATTTTTGGTACACGGAGGAAGCTCATAAAGTCTCGCCCCATTCCGAGTCCGGCGGACGAACTTGGCCAGCCCCACCCCCCAACGCTATAGCCCACCCGTTTTTGTGGCCTTTTTCCGCTGGACGAACTTGGCGCCCCGGCCTTCGGCTGGTTATTTTTGGGCGCGGTTGTGCCCGCGGCCTATTTTTGGAATTCGGAGGCCGCTCGCAAAGTCTCACCCAATTCCGTGTCCGGTGGACGAACTTGGCCAGCTCCACCCCTCAAGGCTATAGCCCACCCGTTTTTGTGGCCTTTTTCCGCAGGATGAACTTGGCGCCCCGGCCTTCGGGCGGTTATTTTTGGGTGCGGCTGTGCCCGCGGCCTATTTTTGGCACACGGAGGCCGCTCGGAATGTCTCGTCCCAATCCGAGTCCGGCGGACGAACTGGGCGCCCCTGCCTTCGGGCTGTTATTTTTGGGCGCGGCTGTTCCGCGGCCTATTTTTGGCACACGGAGGACGCTCTTAAAGTCTCACCCCATTACGTGTCCGGTGGACGAACTTGGCCAGCCCCACCCCCTAACGCTATAGCCCATCCGTTTTTGTGGCTTTCTTCCGCTGGACGAACTTGGCGCCCAGGCCTTCGGGCGTTTATTTTTGGGCACGGCTGTGCCCGCGGCCTATTTTTGGCACACAGAGGAAGCTCATAAAGTCTCGCCCCATTCCGAGTCCGGCGGACGAACTTGGCTAGCCCCACCCCCCAAGGCTTTAGCCCACCCGTTTTTGTGGCCTTTTTCCTCTGGACGAACTTGGCGCCCCGGCCTTCGGGCCGTTATTTTTGGGCACGGCTGTTCCCGCGGCCTATTTTTGGCACACGGAGGGTGCTCGCAAAGTCTCACCCCATTACGTGTCCGGTGGACGAACTTGGCCAGCCCCACCCCTCAAGGCTATAGCCCACCCGTTTTTGTGGCCTTTTTCCGCGGGACGAACATGGCGCTCCGGCCTTCGGGCAGTTATTTTAGGGCGCGGCTGTGCCCATGGCCTATTTTTGGGACATGGAGACCGCTCGCAAAGTCTCGCCCCATTCCGAGTCTGGCGGACGAGCTTGGCCAGCCCCACCCCCCAAGGCTATAGCCCACCAGTTTTTATGGCCTTTTTCCGCTGGTCGAACTTGGCGCCCCCGCGTTCGAGAAGTTATTTTTTGGCGCGGCTGTGCCCGCGGTCTATTTTTGGCACACGGAGGCCGCTCGCAAAGTCTCATCCCATTACGAGTCCGGCGGACGAACTTGGGTAGCCTCACCCCCCAAGGCTATAGCCCACCCGTTTTTGTGGCCTTTTTCCGCTGGACGAACTTGGTGCCCCGGCCTTCGTGCGGTTGTTTTTTCGCACACGGAGGCTGCTCGCAAAGTCTAACCCCAATCTGAGTCCGGCGGATGAACTTGGCCAGCCCCACCCCCCAAGGCTATAGCCCACCCGTTTTTGTGGCCTTTTTCCGCTGGACGAACTTGGCGTCCCGGACTTCGGGTGGTTATTTTTGGGCGCGGCTGTGCCCATGGCCTATTTTTGGGACATGGAGACCGCTCGCAAAGTCTCGCCCCATTCCGAGTCCGGCGGACGAGCTTGGCCAGCCCCACCCCCCAAGACTATAGCCCACCAGTTTTTATGGCCTTTTTCCGCTGGTCGAACTTGGCGCCCCTGTGTTCGAGCAGTTATTTTTTGGCGCGGCTGTGCCCACGGCCTATTTTTGGCACACGGAGACCGTTCGTAAAGTCTCGTCCCATTCCGAGCCCGGCGGACGAACTTGGCCAGCCCCACCCCGCAAGGCTATAGCCCACCCGTTTTTGTTGCCTTTTTCCGCTGGACGAACTTGGCGCCCCGGCCTTCGGGCCGTTATTTTAGGGTGCGGCTGTGTCCGCGACCTATTTTTGGCACACGGAGGCCGCTCGCAAAGTGTCGCCCAATCCGAGTCCGGCGGACGAACTTGGCCAGCCCCACCCCCCAAGGCTATAGCCCACCCGTTTTTGTGGCCTTTTTCCGCTGGACGAACTTGGCGTCCCGGACTTCGGGAGGTTATTTTTGGGCGCGGCTGTGCCCGTGGCCTATTTTTGGGACATGGAGACCACTCGCAATGTCTCGCCCCATTCCGAGTCCGGCGGACGAGCTTGGCCAGCCCCACCCCCCAAGGCTATAGCCCACCAGTTTTTATGGCCTTTTTTCGCTGGTCGAACTTGGCGCCCCCGCGTTCGAGTAGTTATTTTTTGGCGCGGCTGTGCCCGCGACCTATTTTTGGCACACGGAGGCCGCTCGCAAAGTCTCGCCCCATTCCGAGTCCGGCGGACGAACTTGGCCAGCCCCACTCCCCCAAGGCTATTGCCCACCCGTTTTTATGGCCTTTTTCCGCTGGACGAACTTGGTACCCCGGCCTTCGAGCAGTTATTTTTGGGCGCGGCTGTGCCCGCGTCCTATTTTTCGCACACAGAGGCCGCTCGCAATGGCTCGCCCATTCCGAGTCCGGCGAACGAACGTGGCCAGCCCCACCCCTCAAGGCAATTACCCACCCGTTTTTGTGGCCTTTTTCCGATGGACGAACTTGGTGCCCCGGCCTTCGGGCGGTTATTTTTGGGCGCGGCTGTGCCCGTGGCCTATTTTTGGCACACGGAGGCTGTCGTATAGTCTCGCCCCATTCCGAGTCCTGCGGACTAACTTGGCCAGCCCCACCCCCCAAGGCAATAGCCCACCCATTTTTGTGGCCTTTTTCCGCTGGACGAACTTGGCGCCCCGGCCTTCGGGGGTTTATTTTTGGGTGTGGCCGTGCCCGCGGCCTATTTTTGGCACACGGAGGCCGCTCGCAAAGTCTCGCCCCAGTCCGAGTCCGGCGAAAGAACTTGGCCAGCCCCAACCCCCAAGGCTATAGCCCATCCGTTTTTGTGGACTTTTTCTGCTGGACGAACTTGGCGCCCCGGTCTTCGGGCGGTTATTTTATGGCGCGGCTGTGCCCGCGTCCTAATATTGGCACACGGGTGCCGCTCGTAATGTCTCGCCCATTCCGAGTCCGGCGGACGAACTTCGCCAGCCCCACCCCCCAAGGCTATAGCCCACCCATTTTTGTGGCGTTTTTTCGCTGGACGAACTGGGCACCCCGGCCTTCGGGCGGTTATTTTTGGGCGCGGCTGTGCCCGCAGCCTATTTTTGGTACACGGTGGCCGCTCGCAAAGTCTCGCCCCATTCCGAGTCCGGCGGACGAACTTGGCCAGCCCCAGCCCCGAAGGCTATAGCCCACCCGTTTTTGTGGCCTTTTTCCGCTGGACGAACTTGGCGCCCCTGCCTTCGGGCTGTTATTTTGGGGTGCGGCTGTGCCCGCGGCCTATTTTTGGCACACGGAGGCCGCTCGCAAAGTGTCAACCCATTCTGAGTCCGGCGGACGAACTTGGCCAGCCGCACTCTCCCAGGCTATAGCCCACCCGTTTTGTGGCCTTTTTGCGCTGGACAAACTTGGCGCCCCGGCCTTCAGGTTTTTATTTTTGGGTGCTGCTTTGCCCTTGGACTATTTTTGACACAAGGAAGCCGCTCGCAAAGTATCAACCCATTCCGAGTCCTGCGGAAGAACTTGGCCAGCCCTACCCGCCAAGGTTATAGCCCACCCGTTTTTGTGCCCTTTCCCGCCGGACGAACTTGGCGCCCCAGCCTTCGGGGGATTATTTTTGGGCTCGACTGTGCCCACGGCCTATTTTCGGCACACGGAGGCCGCTCGTAATGTCTCGCCCCATTCCGAGTCCGGCGGACGAACTTGGTCAGCCCCACTCCCCAATGCTATAGCCCACCAGTTTTTGTGGCCTTTTTACGCTGGACGAACTTGGCGCCCCGGCCTTCGGGTGGTTATTTTTGGGCGAGGCTGTGCCCACGGCCTTTTTCTGGCGCACGGAGGCCGCTCACAAAGTCTCGTCCCATTCTGAGTCCGGCGGAGGAACTTGGCCAGCCCCCCCCCCCAAGGCTATAGCCCACCCGTTTTCGTGGCCTTTTTCCGCTGGACGAACTTGGCGCCCCGGCCTTCGGGCGGTTATATTTGGGCGCGGTTGTGTCCGTGGGCTATTTTTGGCACTTGAAGGCCGCTCACAAAGTCTCGCCCCATTCCGAGTCCGGCAGATGAACTTGGCAGCCCCACCCCCCAAGGCAATTACCCACCCGTTTTCGTGGCCTTTTTCCGCTGGACGAACTTGGCGCCCCGGCCTACGGGGGGTTATTTTTGGGCGCGGCTGTGCCCGCGGCCTTTTTTAAGCACACGGAGGCCGCTCGCAAAGTCTCGCCCCATTCCGACTCCGGCGGACGAACTTGGCCTGCCCCAACGCCCAAGGCTATAGACCACCCGTTTTTGTGGCCTTTTTCCGCTGGACGAACTTGGCGCCCCGGCCTTCGGGTGGTTATTTTTGGGCGAGGATGTGCCCACGGCCTTTTTCTGGTGCACGGAGGCCGCTCGCAAAGTCTCGTCACATTCTAGGTCTGGCGGAGGAACTTGGCCAGCCCCCCCCCCCAAGGCTATAGCCCACCCGTTTTCGTGGCCTTTTTCCGCTGGACGAACTTGGCGCCCCGGCCTTCGGGCGGTTATATTTGTGCGCGGTTGTGCCCGTGGGCTATTTTTGGCACTTGAAGGCCGCTCGCAAAGTCTCGCCCCATTCTGAGTCCGGCGGATGAACTTGGCAGCCCCACCCCCCAAGGCAATTACCCACCCGTTTTCGTGGCCTTTTTCCGCTGGACGAACTTGGCGCCCCGGCCTACGGGCGGTTATTTTTGGGCGCGGCTGTGCCCGCGGACTTTTTTTGGTGCACGGAGGCCGTTCGCAAAGTCTCGTCCCATTCTGAGTCCGGCGGACGAACTTGGCCAGCCCCCCCCAAGGCTATAGCCCACCCGTTTTCGTGGCCTTTTTCCGCTAGACGAACTTGGCGCCCCGGCCTTCGGGCGGTTATTTTTGGGCGCGGCTGTGCCCGTGGGCTATTTTTGGCACTTGGAGGCCGCTTGCAAAGTCTCGCCCCATTCCGAGTCCGGCGGATGAACCTGGAAGCCCCCCCCCCAAGGCAATTACTCGCCCGTTTTCGTGGCCTTTTTCCGCTGGACGAACTTGGCGCCCCGGCCTACGGGGGGTTATTTTTGGGCGCGGCTGTGCCCGCGGCCTTTTTTAAGCGCACGGAGGCCGCTCGCAAAGTCTCGCCCCATTCCGAGTCCGGCGGACAAACTTGGCCTGCCCCAGCCCCCAAGGCTATGGACCACCCGTTTTCGTGGCCTTTTTCCGCTGGACGAACTTGGCGCCCCGGCCTACGCGCGGTTATTTTTGGGCGAAGCTGTGCCCGCGGACTTTTTTTGGTGTACGGAGGCCGCTCGCAAAGTCTCGTCCCATTCTGAGTCCGGCGGACGAACTTGGCCAGCCCCCCCCCAAGGCTATAGCCCACCCGTTTTCGTGGCCTTTTTCCGCTGGAGGAACTTGGAGCCCCGGCCTTTGAGCGGTTATTTTTGGGCGCGGCTGATCCCACGTGCTATTTTTGGGCGCGGCTGTGCCCGCGGACTTTTTTTGGTGCACGGAGGCCGTTCGCAAAGTCTCGTCCCATTCTGAGTCCGGCGGACGAACTTGGCCAGCCCCCCCCAAGGCTATAGCCCACCCGTTTTCGTGGCCTTTTTCCGCTGGACGAACTTGGCGCCACGGCCTTCGGGCGGTTATATTTGGGCGCGGTTGTGCCCGTGGGCTATTTTTGGCACTTGAAGGCTGCTCACAAAGTCTCGCCCCATTCCGAGTCTGGCGGATGAACTTGGCAGCCCCACCCCCCAAGGCAATTACCCACCCGTTTTCGTGGCCTTTTTCCGCTGGACGAACTTGGCGCCCCGGCCTACGGGGGGTTATTTTTGGGCGCGGCTGTGCCCCCGGCCTTTTTTAAGCGCACGGAGGCCGCTCGCAAAGTCTCGCCCCATTCCGAGTCCGGCGGACGAACTTGGCCTGCCCCATCCCCCAAGGCTATAGACCACCTGTTTTTGTGGCCTTTTTCCGCTGGACGAACTTGGCGCCCCGGCCTTCGGGTGGTTATTTTTGGGCGAGGCTGTGCCCACGGCCTTTTTCTGGCGCACGGAGGCCGCTCGCAAAGTCTCGTCCCATTCTGAGTCCGGCGGAGGAACTTGGCCAGCCCCCCCCCCCAAGGCTATAGCCCACCCGTTTTCGTGGCCTTTTTCCGCTGGACGAACTTGGCGCCCCTGCCTTCGGGTGGTTATATTTGGGCGCGGTTGTGCCCGTGGGCTATTTTTGGCACTTGAAGGCCGCTCGCAAAGTCTCGCCCCATTCTGAGTCCGGCGGATGAACTTGGCAGCCCCACCCCCCAAGGCAATTACCCACCCGTTTTCGTGGCCTTTTTCCGCTGGACGAACTTGGCGCCCCGGCCTACGGGGGGTTATTTTTGGGCGCGGCTGTGCCCGCGGCCTTTTTTAAGCACACGGAGGCCGCTCGCAAAGTCTCGCCCCATTCCGAGTCCGGCGGACGAACTTGGCCTGCCCCAGCCCCCAAGGCTATAGACCACCTGTTTTTGTGGCCTTTTTCCGCTGGACGAACTTGGCGCCCCGGCCTTCGGGCGGTTATTTTTGGGTACGGCAGTGCCCGTGGGCTATTTTTGGCACTTGGAGGCCGCTCGCAAAGTCTCGCCCCATTCCGAGTCCGGCGGATGAACTTGGAAGCCCCACCCCCCAAGGCAATTACCCACCCGTTTTCGTGGCCTTTTTCCGCTGGACGAACTTGGCGCCCCGGCCTACGGGGGGTTATTTTTGGGCGCGGCTGTGCCCGCGGCCTTTTTTAAGTGCACGGAGGCCGCTCGCAAAGTCTCGCCCCATTCCGAGTCCGGCGGACGAACTTGGCCTGCCCCAGCCCCCAAGGCTATAGACCACCTGTTTTTGTGGCCTTTTTCCGCTGGACGAACTTGGCGCCCCGGCCTTCGGGTGGTTATTTTTGGGCGAGGCTGTGCCCACGGCCTTTTTCGAGCGCACGGAGGCCGCTCGCAAAGTCTCGTCCCATTCTGAGTCCGGCGGAGGAACTTGGCCAGCCCCTCCCCAAGGCTATAGCCCACCCGTTTTCGTGGCCATTTTCCGCTGGACGAACTTGGCGCCCCGGCCTTCGGGCGGTTATATTTGGGCGCGGTTGTGCCCGTGGGCTATTTTTGGCACTTGAAGGCCGCTCGCAAAGTCTCGCCCCATTCTGAGTCCGGCGGATGAACTTGGCAGCCCCACCCCCCAAGGCAATTACCCACCCGTTTTCGTGGCCTTTTTCCGCTGGACGAACTTGGCGCCCCGGCCTACTGGCGGTTATTTTTGGGCGTGGCTGTGCCCGTGGCCTTTTTTTAGCGCACGGAGGCCGCTCGCAAAGTCTCGTCCCATTCCGAGTCCGGCGGACGAACTTGGCCTGCCCCAGCCCCCAAGGCTATAGACCACCTGTTTTTGTGGCCTTTTTCCGCTGGACGAACTTGGCGCCCCGGCCTTCTGGTGGTTATTTTTGGGCGAGGCTGTGCCCACGGCCTTTTTCTGGCGCACGGAGGCCGCTCGAAAAGTCTCGTCCCATTCTGAGTCCGGCGGAGGAACTTGGCCAGCCCCCCCCAAGGCTATAGCCCACCCGTTTTCGTGGCCTTTTTCCGCTGGACGAACTTGGCGCCCCGGCCTTCGGGCGGTTATTTTTGGGCGCGGCTGTGCCCGTGGGCAATTTTTGGCACTTGGAGGCCGCTTGCAAAGTCTCGCCCCATTCCGAGTCCGGCGGATGAACGTGGAAGCCCCCCCCCCCCAAGGCAATTACTCGCCCGTTTTCGTGGCCTTTTTCCGCTGGACGAACTTGGCGCCCCGGCCTACGGGGGGTTATTTTTGGGCGCGGCTGTGCCCGCGGCCTTTTTTAAGCGCACGGAGGCCGCTCGCAAAGTCTCGCCCCATTCCGAGTCCGGCGGACAAACTTGGCCTGCCCCACCCCCAAAGGCAATTACCCACCCGTTTTCGTGGCCTTTTTCCGCTGGACGAACTTGGCGCCCCGGCCTACGGGCGGTTATTTTTGGGCGCGGCTGTGCCCGCGGACTTTTTTTGGTGCACGGAGGCCGTTCGCAAACTCTCGTCCCATTCTGAGTCCGGCGGACGAACTTGGCCAGCCCCCCCCCCAAGGCTATAGCCCACCCGTTTTCGTGGCCTTTTTCCGCTGGAGGAACTTGGAGCGCCGGCCTTTGAGCGGTTATTTTTGGGCGCGGCTGATCCCACGGGCTATTTTTGGCACTCGGAGGCCACCCAAAAAGTCTCGTCCCAATCCGAGTCCGGCTGACGAACTTGGCGAGCCCCACCCCCCAAGGCTATAGCCCACCCGTTTTTGTGGCCTTTTTCCGCTGGACGAACTTGGCGCCCTGGCCTTCGGGTGGTTATTTTTGGGCGCGGCTGTGCCCGCGGCCTTTTTTTAGCGCACGGAGGCCGCTCGCAAAGTCTCGCCCCATTCCGAGTCCGGCGGACGAACTTGGCCTGCCCCAGCCCCCAAGGCTATAGACCACCTGTTTTTGTGGCCTTTTTCCACTGGACGAACTTGGCGCCCCGGCCTTCGGGCGGTTATTTTTGGGCACGGCTGTGCCCGTGGGCTATTTTTGGCACTTGGAGGCCGCTCGCAAAGTCTCGCCCCATTCCGAGTCCGGCGGATGAACTTGGAAGCCCCACCCCCCAAGGCAATTACCCACCCGTTTTCGTGGCCTTTTTCCGCTGGACGAACTTGGCGCCCCGGCCTACGGGGGGTTATTTTTGGGCGCGGCTGTGCCCGTGGCCTTTTTTAAGCACACAGAGGCCGCTCGCAAAGTCTCGCCCCATTCCGAGTCCGGCGGACGAACTTGGCCTGCCCCAGCCCCCAAGGCTATAGACCACCCGTTTTTGTGGCCTTTTTCCGCTGGACGAACTTGGCGCCCCGGCCTTCGGGTGGTTATTTTTGGGCGAGGCTGTGCCCACGGCCTTTTTCTAGCGCACGGAGGCCGCTCGCAAAGTCTCGTCCCATTCTGAGTCCGGCGGAGGAACTTGGCCAGCCCCTCCCCAAGGCTATAGCCCACCCGTTTTCGTGGCCTTTTTCCGCTGGACGAACTTGGCGCCCCGGCCTTCGGGCGGTTATATTTGGGCGCGGTTGTGTCCGTGGGCTATTTTTGGCACTTGAAGGCCGCTCACAAAGTCTCGCCCCATTCCGAGTCCGGCAGATGAACTTGGCAGCCCCACCCCCCAAGGCAATTACCCACCCGTTTTCGTGGCCTTTTTCCGCTGGACGAACTTGGCGCCCCGGCCTACGGGCGGTTATTTTTGGGCGCGGCTGTGGCCACGGACTTTTTTTGGTGCACGGAGGCCGTTCGCAAAGTCTCGTCCCATTCTGAGTCCGGCGGACGAACTTGGCCAGCCCCCCCCCCCCAAGGCTATAGCCCACCCGTTTTCGTGGACTTTTTCCGCTGGAGGAACTTGGAGCCCCGGCCTTTGAGCGGTTATTTTTGGGCGAGGCTTTGCCCACGGCCTTTTTCTGCTGGACGAACTTGGCGCCCCGGTCTTCAGGCGGTTATTTTATGGCGCGGCTTTGCCCGCGTCCTAATTTTGGCACACGGATGCCGCTCGTAATGTCTCGGCCATTCCGAGTCCGGCGGACGAACTTCGCCAGCCCCACCCCCCAAGGCTATAGCCCACCCATTTTTGTGGCCTTTTTCCGCTGGACGAACTGGGCTCCCCGGCCTTCGGGCGGTTATTTTTGGGCGCGGCTGTGCCCGCGTCCTATTTTTGGCACACGGTGGCCGCTCGCAAAGTCTCGCCCCATTACGAGTCCGGCGGACGAACTTGGCCAGCCCCAGCCCCGAAGGCTATAGCCCGCCCGTTTTTGTGGCCTTTTTCCGCTGGACGAACTTGGCGCCCCGGCCTTTGAGCGGTTATTTTTGGGCGTGGCTGATCCCACGGGCTATTTTTGGCACTCGGAGGCCGTCCGAAAAGTCTCGTCCCATTCCGAGTCCGGCGGACGAACTTGGCGAGCCGCACCCCCCAAGGCTATAGCCCACCCGTTTTTGTGGCCTTTTTCCGCTGGACGAACTTGGCGCCCCGGCCTTCGTGCGGTTATTTTTGGGCGCGGCTGTGCTCTCGGCTCTGCCTGCTGCTGTGCCCGTGGCCTATTTTTGGCACACGGTGGCCGCTCGCTAAGTCTCGCCCCATTCTGAGTCAAGTGGACGAACTTGGCCAGCGCCACCCCCCAAGGCTATAGCCCACCCGTTTTTGTGCCATTTTTCCGTTGGACGAACTTGGCACCCCAGCTTTCGGGTGGTTATTTTTGGGTGCTGCTGTGCCCGTGGCATATTTTTGGCACATGGAGGCCGCTCGCAAAGTCTCATCCTATTCCGAGTCCGGCGGACGAACATGGGCACCGGAACTTCGGGCACTTATTTCTGGGCTCGGCTGTGCCCGCGGCCTATTTTTGGCACACGGAGGTCCCTCGCAAAG
Organism: Citrus sp. QX-2021; assembly: GCA_030444885.1. NCBI lineage: Eukaryota > Viridiplantae > Streptophyta > Magnoliopsida > Sapindales > Rutaceae > Citrus > Citrus sp. QX-2021. The sequence continues at coordinate 100,921 of JAUJEF010000048.1, read as the reverse complement.
TCTGGCCCCATTCCGAGTCCGGCAGACGAACTTGGCCAGTCCCTCCCCCCAAGGCTATAGCCCACCCCTTTTTTGGCAATTTTTGCGGCGGACGAACATGGGGACCGAACGTTCGGGCTCTTATTTTTGGGCGCGGCTACGCCCGAGGTCTATTTTCGGCACACGGAGGCCCCTCGCGAAGTCTGGCCCCATTCCGAGTGCGGCGGACGAAGTCGGCCAGCCCCTCCCCCCAAGGCTATAACCCACCCGTTTTTTGGGCGTTTTTGCGGCGGACGAACTTGGGCACCGCACCTTCGGGCTCTTATTTTTGGGTGTGGCTGTGCCCACGGACTATTTTTCACACACAGAGGCCCCTCGCAAAGTCTCACCCCATTCCGAGTCCGGCGGACGAACTTGGCCAGCTCCTCCTCCCAAGGCTATTGCCCACCCGTTTTTTGGGCGTTTTTGCGGCGGACGAACTTGGGGACCGGACATTCGGGCACTTATTTTTGGGCGTGGCTGTCTCCGCGGCCTATTTTTGGCACACGAAGACCCCTCATAAAATCTGGCCCCATTCCGAGTCCGGCGGACGAACTTGGCCAGCCCCTCCCCCCAAGGCTATAGCCCACCCGATTTTTGGGCGTTTTTGCGGCGGGCGAACTTCGGCACCGGAACTTCGGGCGCTTATTTCTGTACTCGGCTGTACCCATAGCCTATTTTTGGCACACAGAGGCCGCTCGAAATGTCTCGTCCCATTCCGAGTCCGGCGGACGAACATGGCCAGCCCCACCCCCCAAGGCTATAGCCCACCCGTTTTTGTGGCCTTTTTCCGCTGGACGAACATGGCGCGCCGGCCTTCGGGCGGTTATTTTTGGCCGCGGCTGTGACCGTAGCCTATTTTTGGCCCACGGAGACCGCTCGCAAAGTCTCACCCCATTCCGAGTCTGGCGGACGAACTTGGCCAGCCCAACCCCCCAAGGCTGTAGCCCACTTGTTTTTGTGGCCGTTTTCCGCTGGACGAACTTGGCGCCCCGGCCGTCGGGCGGTTATTTTTGGCGCGGCTGTGCCCGCTGCTGTGCCCGCGGCCTATTTTTGGCACACGGAGGATGATCGCAAAGTCTCGCCCCATTCCGAGTCCGGCGGACGAATTTGGCCAGTCCAACCCCTTAAGGCTATAGCCCACCCGTTTTTGTGGCCTTTTTCCGCTGGACGAACTTTGCGTCCCGGCCTTCGGGCAGTTATTTTTGGGTGCGGGTGTGCCCACGGCCTATTTTTGGCACACGGAGGCCGCTCGCAAAGTCTCGGCCCATTCCGAGTCCGGCGGATGAACTTGGCCAGCCCCACCCCCCAAGGCTGTAGCCCACCCGTTTTTGTGGCCTTTTTCTGCTGGACGAACTTGGCTCCCCGGTCTTCGGGTGGTTATTTTTGGATGCGGCTGTGCCCGCGGCCTATTTTTGGCACATGGAGGCCGCTCGCATAGTGTCACCCCATTCCGAGTCCGGCGGACGAACATGGCCAGCCCCACCCCCCAAGGCTATAGCCCACCCGTTTTTGTGGCCTTTTTCCGCTGGACGAACATGGCGCGCCGGCCTTCGGGCGGTTATTTTTGGCCGCGGCTGTGACCGTAGCCTATTTTTGGCCCACGGAGACCGCTCGCAAAGTCTCACCCCATTCCGAGTCTGGCGGACGAACTTGGCCAGCCCAACCCCCCAAGGCTGTAGCCCACTTGTTTTTGTGGCCGTTTTCCGCTGGACGAACTTGGCGCCCCGGCCGTCGGGCCGTTATTTTTGGCGCGGCTGTGCCTGCTGCTGTGCCCGCGGCCTATTTTTGGCTCACGGAGGCCGCTCGCAAAGTCTCGGCCCATTCCGAGTCCGGCGGATGAACTTGGCCAGCCCCACCCCCCAAGGCTGTAGCCCACCCGTTTTTGTGGCCTTTTTCCGCTGGACGAACTTGGCTCCCCGGCCTTCGGGTGGTTATTTTTGGATGCGGCTGTGCCCGCGGCCTATTTTTGGCACATGGAGGCCGCTCGCATAGTGTCACCCCATTCCGAGTCCGGCGGACGAACTTGGCCAGCTCCTCCTCCCAAGGCTAGTGCCCACCCGTTTTTTGGGCGTTTTTGCGGCGGACGAACTTGGGGACCGGACATTCGGGCACTTATTTTTGGGCGCGGCTGTCTCCGCGGCCTATTTTTGGCACACGAAGACCCCTCATAAAATCTGGCCCCATTCCGAGTCCGGCGGACGAACTTGGCCAGCCCCTCCCCCCAAGGCTATAGCCCACCCGATTTTTGGGCGTTTTTGCGGCGGACGAACTTCGGCACCGGTACTTCGGGCACTTATTTCTGTACTCGGCTGTACCCATAGCCTATTTTTGGCACACGGAGGCCACTCGCAAAGTCTCGTCCCATTCCGAGTCCGGCGGACGTAGTTGGCCAGCCCCACCCCACAAGACTATAGCCCACCCGTTTTTGTGGCCTTTTTCCACTGGATGAATGTGGCGCCCGAGCCTTCGGGCGGTTCTTTTTGGGCGTGGGTGTGCCCACGGCCTATTTTTGGCAGACAGAGGCCGCTCGCAAAGTCTGGCCCCATTCCGAGTCCGGCGGACGAACTTGGCTAGCCCCACCCCCCAAGGCTATAGCCCAACCGCCCCGGCCTTCGGGCGTTTATTTTTGGGCGCGGCTGTGCCTACGGCCTATTTTTGGTTCACGGAGGCCGCTCGCAAAGGTTCGCCCGATTCCGAGTCCGGTGGACGAACTTGGCCAGCGCCACCCCCCAAGGCTATAGTCCACCCGTAATTGTTGCCATTTTCCGCTGGACGAACTTGGCGCCCTAGCCTTCGGGCGGTTATTTTTGGGCGCGGCTGAGCCTGCGGCCTATTTTTGGCACACAGAGGCCGCTCATAAAGTCTCGCCGCATTCCGAGTCCGGCGGACGAACCTGGCCAGCCCCACCCCGCAAGGCTATAGCCCACGCGTTTTTGTGGCCTTTTTTCCGCTGGACGAACTTGGTGCCCCCGCATTCGGGTGGTTCTTTTTTGGGCGCGACTGTGCCCGCGGCCTATTTTTGGTACACGGAGGCCCCTCGCAAAGTCTCGCCCCATTCCGAGTCCGGCGGACAAACTTGGCCAGCCCCTCCCCCCTAAGATATAGCCCACCCGTTTTATGGGCGTTTTTGCGGCAGATGAACTTGGGGACCGGACCTTCGGGCGCTTATTTTTGGTCGCGGCTGTGCCTGCGCCCTATTTTTGGAACACGGAGGCCCCTCGCAAAGTCTGGCCCCATTCCGAGTCCGGCGGATGAACTTGGCCAACCCCTCCCCCCAAGGCTATAGCCCACCCATTTTTTGGGTATTTTTGCGGCGGACGAACATGGGTACCGGACCTTCGGGCGCTTATTTTTGGGCGTGGCTGTGCCCGTGGCGTATTTTTGGCACACGGAGGCCCCTCGCTAAGTCTGGCCCCATTCCGAGTCCGGCGGACGAAGTTGGCCAGCTCCTCCCCCCAAGGCTATAGCCCACCCGTTTTTTGGGCATTTTTGCGGCGGACGAACTTGGGGACTGAACCTTCGGGCACTTATTTTTGGACGGCTATGTGCCCGTGGCTTATTTTTGGCACACGGAGGCCCCTCGCAAAGTCTGGCCCCATTCCGAGTCCGGCGGACGAACTTGGCCAGCCCCTCCCCCCAAGGCTATAGCCAACCCGTTTTTTGGGCGTTTTTGCGGCGGACGTACTTGGGGACCGGACCTTCGGGTGCTTTTTCTTGGGCGCGGCTGTGTCCGTGGCCTATTTTTGGCACACGGAGGCCCCTCACAAAGTGTCGCTCCATTCCAAGTCCGGCGGACGAACTTGGCCAGCCCCTCCCCCCAAGGCTATAGCCCACCCATTTTTTGGGCGTTTTTACGGCGGACGAACTTGGGGACCGGACCTTCGGGCGCTTATTTTTGGGTACGGCTGTGCCCGCGGCCTATTTTTGGGACACGGAGGCCGATCGCAAAGAATCGACCCATTCCGAGTCCGGCAGACGAAATTGGCCAGCCCCACCCCCCAAGGCTATAGCCCAACCGTTTTTTAGGCCTTTTTCCGCTGGACGAACTTGGCTCCGCGGCCTTCGGGCAATTATTTTTGGGCGCGACTGTGCCCACGGCCGATTTTTGGGGCACGGAGGCCGTCCGCAAAGTCTCGCCACATTCCGAGTCCGGCGGACGAACTTGGCCAGCCCCACCCCCCAAGGCTAAAGCCCAACCGTTTTTGTGGCCTTTTTCCGCAGGACGAACTGGGTGCCCCAGCCTTCGGGCGGTTATTTTTTAGTGCGGCTGTGCCCGCGGCCTATTTTTGGGACACGGAGGCCGATCGCAAAGTCTCGACCCATTCCGAGTCCGGCAGACGAAATTGGCCAGCCCCAACCCCCAAGGCTATAGCCCAACCGTTTTTGAGGCCTTTTTTCGCTGGACGAACTTGGCTCCGCGGCCTTCGGGCAATTATTTTTGGGCGCGACTGTGCCCACGGCCGATTTTTGGGGCACGGAGGCCGTCCGCAAAGTCTCGCCACATTCCGAGTCCGGCGGACGAACTTGGCCAGCCCCACCCCCCAAGGCTAAAGCCCAACCGTTTTTGTGGCCTTTTTCCGCAGGACGAACTGGGTGCCCCAGCCTTCGGGTGGTTATTTTTTAGTGCGGCTGTGCCCGCGGCCTATTTTTGGTACACGGAGGCCGCTCGCAAAATGTCGTCCCATTCCGAGTCCGGCGGACGAACTTGGCCAGCCCCACCCCCCAAGGCTATAGCCCACCCGTTTTTGTTGCCTTTTCAGCTGGACAGAGTTGGCCCCCCGGCCTTCGGGTGGTCATTTTTAGTCGCGGCTGTGCCCGCCGCCTATTTTTGCCAGACGGAGGCCGCTCGCAAAGTCTCGCCCCATTCCGAGTCCGGCGGACGAACTTGGCCAGCCCTACCCCCCAAGGCTATACCCCAACCGTTTTTGTGGCCTTTTTCCGCTGGACGAACTTGGTGCCCCAGCCTTCGGGCCATTATTTTTGGGCGTGGCTGTGCCCGCGGCCTTTTTTTGGCAGACAGAGGCCGCTCGCAAAGTCTGGCCTCAATCCGAGTCCTGCGGACGAACTTGGCTAGCCCCACCCCCAAGGCTATAGCCCAACTGCCCCGGCCTTCGGGCGGTTATTTTTGGGCGCGGCTGTGCCTACGGCCTATTTGTGGTTCACGGAGGCCCCTCGCAAAGGCTCACCCCATTCCAAGTCCGGCGGACGAACTTGGCCAGCCCCACCCCCCAAGGCTATAGTCCACCCGTTATTGTTGCCGTTTTCCGCTGGACGAACTTGGCGCCCTGGCCTTCGGGCGGTTACTTTTGGGCGCGGCTGAGACCGCGGCCTATTTTTGGAACACGGAGGCCGCTCATAAAGTCTCGCCGCATTCCGAGTCCGGCGGAGGAACTTGGCCAGCCCCACCCCCCAAGGCTATAGCCCACCCGTTTTTGTGGCCTTTTTCCGCTGGACGAACATGGCGCCCTGGCCTTCGGCCGGTTATTTTTGGGCGCGGCTGTGCCTACAGCCTATTTTTGGCACACGGTGGCTGCTCACAAAGTCTCTCCCCATTCCGCATCCGGCGGACGAACTTGGCCAGCCCCACCCCCCAAGGCTATAGCCCACACGTTTTTGTCGCCTTTTTCCGCTGGACGAACTTGGCGCCCCGGCCTTCAGGCAGTTATTTTTGGACGCTGCTGTGCCCGCAACATATTTTTGGAAACGGAGGTCGCTCGCAAAGTCTCTTCCCATTTCGAGTCCGGCGGACGAACTTGGCCAGCCCCACCCCCCAAGGCTATATCCCACCTATTTTTTGCCCTTTTTCCTCTGGACGAACTTGGTGCCTTGGCCTTCGGCAGGTTATTTTTGGGTGCGGTTGTGCCTGCAGCCTATTTTTGGCACACGGGGGCTGCTCGCAGAGTCTCGCCCCATTCTGATTCCGGCGGACGAACTTGGCCAGCCCCGCCCCCCAAGGCTATAGATTACCCATTTTTTTGGCCTTTTTCCGCTGGATGAACTTGGCTCCCCGGCCTTCGGGCGGTTATTTTTGGGCGCAGCTGTGCCCGCGGCCTATTTTTGGCACACGGAGGCCGTTCGCAAAGTCTCTCCCCATTCCGAGTCCGGCGGACGAAGTTGGCCAGCCCCTCCCCCCAAGGCTATAGCCCACCCGTTTTTTGGCCATTTTTCCGCTGGACGAACTTGGCGCCCCGGCCTTCGGGCGGTTATTTTTGGGTGCGGCCGTGCCCGAAGCTTATTTTTGGCACGCGGAGGCCACTCGCAAAGTCTCGCCCCGTTCCGAGTCCGTCGGACGAAGTTGGCCAGCCCCTCCCCCCAAGGCAATAGCCCACCCGTTTTTTGGAAATTTTTCCGCTGGACGAACTTGGCGCCCCGGCCTTCGGGCGGTTATTTTTGGGTGCGGCTGTGCCCGAAGCTTATTTTTGGCACGCGGAGGCCGCTTACAAAGTCTCGCCCCATTCCGAGTCCGGCGGACGAAGTTGGCCAGCCCCTCCCCCCAAGGCTATAGCCCACCCGTTTTTTGGCCATTTTTCCGCTGGACGAACATGGCGCCCCGGCCTTCGGGCGGTTATTTTTGGGCGCGGCTGTGCCCGCGTCCTATTTTCGGCACGCGGAGGCCGCTCGCAAAGTCTCGCCCAATTCCGAGTCCGGCGGACGTTTTTTCCCAGCCCCTCCCCCCAAGGCTATAGCCCACCCGTTTTTTGGCCATTTTTCCGCTGGACGAACATGGCACCCCGGCCTTCGGGCGGTTATTTTTGGGCGCGGCTGTGCCCGCGTCCTATTTTTGGCACGCGGAGGCCGCTCGCAAAGTCTCGTCCCATTCTGAGTCCGGCGGACGAAGTGGGCCAGCCCCTCCCCCCAAGGCTATAGCCCACCCGTTTTTTGGCCATTTTTCCGCTGGACGAACTTGGCGCCCCGGCCTTCGGGCGGTTATTTTTGGGCGCGGCTGTGCCCGCGTCCTATTTTTGGCACGCGGAGGCCGCTCGCAAAGTCTCGTCCCATTCTGAGTCCGGCGGACGAAGTGGGCCAGCCCCTCCCCCCAAGGCTATAGCCCACCCATTTTTTGGCCATTTTTCCGCTGGACGAACTTGGCGCCCCGGCCTTCGGGCGGTTATTTTTGGGTGCGGCTGTGCCCGAAGCTTATTTTTGGTACGCGGAGGCCGTTCGCAAAGTCTCGCCCCATTCTAAGTCCGGCGGACGAAGTTGGCCAGCCCTCCCCCCAAGGCTATAGCCCACCCGTTTTTTGGCCATTTTTCCGCTGGACGAACATGGCGCCCCGGCCTTCGGGCGGTTATTTTTGGGCGCGGCTGTGCCCGCGTCCTATTATCGGCACGCGGAGGCCGCTCGCAAAGTCTCGCCCAATTCCGAGTCCGGCGGACGTTTTTTCCCAGCCCCTCCCCCCAAGGCTATAGCCCACCCGTTTTTTGGCCATTTTTCCGCTGGACGAACATGGCACCCCGGCCTTCGGGCGGTTATTTTTGGGCGCGGCTGTGCCCGCGGCCTATTTTTGGCATGCGGAGGCCGGTCGCAAAGTCTCGTCCCATTCTGAGTCCGGCGGATGAAGTTGGCCAGCCCCTCCCCCCAAGGCTATAGCCCACCCGTTTTTTGGCCATTTTTCCGCTGGACGAACTTGGCGCCCCGGCCTTCGGGCGGTTATTTTTGGGTGCGGCTGTGCCCGAAGCTTATTTTTGGCACGCGGAGGCCACTCGCAAAGTCTCGCCCCGTTCCGAGTCCGTCGGACGAAGTTGGCCAGCCCCTCCTCCCAAGGCAATAGCCCAACCGTTTTTTGGAAATTTTTCCGCTGGTCGAACTTGGCACCCCGGCCTTCGGGCGGTTATTTTTGGGCGCGGCTGTGTCCGCGGCCTATTTTTGGCACGCGGAGGCCGCTCACAAAGTCTCGCCCCATTCTGAGTCCGGCGGACGAAGTTGGCCAGCCACTGCCCCCAAGGCTATAGCCCACCCGTTTTTTGGCCATTTTTCCGCTGGACGAACTTGGCGCCCCGGCCTTCGGGCGGTTATTTTTGGGTGCGGCTGTGCCCGAAGCTTATTTTTGGCACACGGAGGCCACTCGCAAAGTCTCGCCCCGTTCCGAGTCCGTCGGACGAAGTTGGCCAGCCCCTCCTCCAAAGGCAATAGCCCAACCGTTTTTTGGAAATTTTTCCGCTGGTCGAACTTGGCGCCCCGGCCTTCGGGTGGTTATTTTTGGGCACGGCTGTGCCCGCGTCCTATTTTTGGCACGCGGAGGCCGCTCGCAAAGTCTCGTCCCATTATGAGTCCGGCGGACGAAGTTGGCCAGCCCCTCCCCCCAAGGCTATAGCCCACCCGTTTTTTGGCCATTTTTCCGCTGGACGAACTTGGCGCCCCGGCCTTCAGGCAGTTATTTTTTGGCATGGCTGTGCCCGCGTCCTATTTTTGGCACACGGAGGTCACTCGCAAAGTCTCGCCCCATTCCGAGTCCAGCGGACGAAGTTACCCAGCCCCTCCCCCCAAGGCTATAGCCCACCCGTTTTTTGGCCATTTTTCCGCTGGACGAACTTGGCGCCCCGGCCTTGGGGCGGTTATTTTTGGGTGCGGCCGTGCCCGAAGCTTATTTTTGGCACGCGGAGGCCACTCGCAAAGTCTCGCCCCGTTCCGAGTCCGTCGGACGAAGTTGGCCAGCCCCTCCCCCCAAGGCAATAGCCCACCCGTTTTTTGGAAATTTTTCCGCTGGACGAACTTGGCGCCCCGGCCTTCGGGCGGTTATTTTTGGGTGCGGCCGTGCCCGAAGCTTATTTTTGGCACGCGGAGGCCACTCGCAAAGTCTCGCCCCGTTCCGAGTCCGTCGGACGAAGTTGGCCAGCCCCTCCCCCCAAGGCAATAGCCCACCCGTTTTTTGGAAATTTTTCCGCTGGACGAACTTGGCGCCCCGGCCTTCGGGCGGTTATTTTTGGGTGCGGCTGTGCCCGAAGCTTATTTTTGGCACGCGGAGGCCGCTTACAAAGTCTCGCCCCATTCCGAGTCCGGCGGACGAAGTTGGCCAGCCCCTCCCCCCAAGGCTATAGCCCACCCGTTTTTTGGCCATTTTTCCGCTGGACGAACATGGCGCCCCGGCCTTCGGGCGGTTATTTATGGGCGCGGCTGTGCCCGCGTCCTATTTTCGGCACGCGGAGGCCGCTCGCAAAGTCTCGCCCAATTCCGAGTCCGGCGGACGTTTTTTCCCAGCCCCTCCCCCCAAGGCTATAGCCCACCCGTTTTTTGGCCATTTTTCCGCTGGACGAACATGGCACCCCGGCCTTCGGGCGGTTATTTTTGGGCGCGGCTGTGCCCGCGTCCTATTTTTGGCACGCGGAGGCCGCTCGCAAAGTCTCGTCCCATTCTGAGTCCGGCGGACGAAGTGGGCCAGCCCCTCCCCCCAAGGCTATAGCCCACCCGTTTTTTGGCCATTTTTCCGCTGGACGAACTTGGCGCCCCGGCCTTCGGGCGGTTATTTTTGGGCGCGGCTGTGCCCGCGTCCTATTTTTGGCACGCGGAGGCCGCTCGCAAAGTCTCGTCCCATTCTGAGTCCGGCGGACGAAGTGGGCCAGCCCCTCCCCCCAAGGCTATAGCCCACCCATTTTTTGGCCATTTTTCCGCTGGACGAACTTGGCGCCCCGGCCTTCGGGCGGTTATTTTTGGGTGCGGCTGTGCCCGAAGCTTATTTTTGGTACGCGGAGGCCGTTCGCAAAGTCTCGCCCCATTCTAAGTCCGGCGGACGAAGTTGGCCAGCCCTCCCCCCAAGGCTATAGCCCACCCGTTTTTTGGCCATTTTTCCGCTGGACGAACATGGCGCCCCGGCCTTCGGGCGGTTATTTTTGGGCGCGGCTGTGCCCGCGTCCTATTATCGGCACGTGGAGGCCGCTCGCAAAGTCTCGCCCAATTCCGAGTCCGGCGGACGTTTTCCCAGCCCCTCCCCCACGGCTATAGCCCACCCGTTTTTTGGCCATTTTTCCGCTGGACGAACATGGCACCCCGGCCTTCGGGCGGTTATTTTTGGGCGCGGCTGTGCCCGCGGCCTATTTTTGGCATGCGGAGGCCGGTCGCAAAGTCTCGTCCCATTCTGAGTCCGGCGGATGAAGTTGGCCAGCCCCTCCCCCCAAGGCTATAGCCCACCCGTTTTTTGGCCATTTTTCCGCTGGACGAACTTGGCGCCCCGGCCTTCGGGCGGTTATTTTTGGGTGCGGCTGTGCCCGAAGCTTATTTTTGGCACGCGGAGGCCACTCGCAAAGTCTCGCCCCGTTCAGAGTCCGTCGGACGAAGTTGGCCAGCCCCTCCTCCCAAGGCAATAGCCCAACCGTTTTTTGGAAATTTTTCCGCTGGTCGAACTTGGCACCCCGGCCTTCGGGCGGTTATTTTTGGGCGCGGCTGTGTCCGCGGCCTATTTTTGGCACGCGGAGGCCGCTCACAAAGTCTCGCCCCATTCTGAGTCCGGCGGACGAAGTTGGCCAGCCACTGCCCCCAAGGCTATAGCCCACCCGTTTTTTGGCCATTTTTCCGCTGGACGAACTTGGCGCCCCGGCCTTCGGGCGGTTATTTTTGGGTGCGGCTGTGCCCGAAGCTTATTTTTGGCACACGGAGGCCACTCGCAAAGTCTCGCCCCGTTCCGAGTCCGTCGGACGAAGTTGGCCAGCCCCTCCTCCAAAGGCAATAGCCCAACCGTTTTTTGGAAATTTTTCCGCTGGTCGAACTTGGCGCCCCGGCCTTCGGGTGGTTATTTTTGGGCACGGCTGTGCCCGCGTCCTATTTTTGGCACGCGGAGGCCGCTCGCAAAGTCTCGTCCCATTATGAGTCCGGCGGACGAAGTTGGCCAGCCCCTCCCCCCAAGGCTATAGCCCACCCGTTTTTTGGCCATTTTTCCGCTGGACGAACTTGGCGCCCCGGCCTTCAGGCAGTTATTTTTTGGCATGGCTGTGCCCGCGTCCTATTTTTGGCACACGGAGGTCACTCGCAAAGTCTCGCCCCATTCCGAGTCCAGCGGACGAAGTTACCCAGCCCCTCCCCCCAAGGCTATAGCCCACCCGTTTTTTGGCCATTTTTCCGCTGGACGAACTTGGCGCCCCGGCCTTGGGGCGGTTATTTTTTGGCTAGGCTGTGCCCGCTTCCTATTTTTGGCACTCGGAGGTCACTCGCAAAGTCTCGCCCCTTTCCGAGTCCTTCGGACGAAGTTGGCCAGCCCCTCCCCCCAAGGCAATAGCCCACCCGTTTTTTGGAAATTTTTCCGCTGGACGAACTTGGCGCCCCGGCCTTCGGGCGGTTATTTTTGGGTGCGGCTGTGCCCAAAGCTTATTTTTGGCACGCGGAGGCCGCTTACAAAGTCTCGCCCCGTTCCGAGTCCGTCGGACGAAGTTGGCCAGCCCCTCCCCCCAAGGCTATAGCCCACCCGTTGTTTGGCCATTTTTCCGCTGGACGAACATGGCGCCCCGGCCTTCGGGCAGTTATTTTTGGGCGCGGCTGTGCCCGCGTCCTGGCCCCCCGGCACGCGGAGGCCGCTTGCAAAGTCTCGCCCAATTCCGAGTCCGCGGACGTTTTCCCAGCCCCTCCCCCAAGGCTATAGCCCACCCGTTTTTGGCCATTTTCCGCTGGACGAACATGGCACCCGGCCTTCGGGCGGTTATTTTTGGGCGCGGCTGTGCCCGCGGCCTATTTTTGGCATGCGGAGGCCGGTCGCAAAGTCTCGTCCTATTCTGAGTCCGGCGGATGAAGTTGGCCAGCCCCTCCCCCCAAGGCTATAGCCCACCCGTTTTTTGGCCATTTTTCCGCTGGACGAACTTGGCGCCCCGGCCTTCGGGCGGTTATTTTTGGGCGCGGCTGTGCCCGCGGCCTATTTTTGGCACGCGGAGGCCGCTCACAAAGTCTCGCCCCATTCTGAGTCCGGCGGACGAAGTTGGCCAGCCCCTGCCCCCAAGGCTATAGCCCACCCGTTTTTTGGCCATTTTTCCGCTGGACGAACTTGGCGCCCCGGCCTTGGGGCGGTTATTTTTGGGTGCGGCCGTGCCCGAAGCTTATTTTTGGCACGCGGAGGCCACTCGCAAAGTCTCGCCCCGTTCCGAGTCCGTCGGACGAAGTTGGCCAGCCCCTCCCCCCAAGGCAATAGCCCACCCGTTTTTTGGAAATTTTTCCGCTGGACGAACTTGGCGCCCCGGCCTTCGGGCGGTTATTTTTGGGTGCGGCTGTGCCCGAAGCTTATTTTTGGCACGCGGAGGCCGCTTACAAAGTCTCGCCCCATTCCGAGTCCGGCGGACGAAGTTGGCCAGCCCCTCCCCCCAAGGCTATAGCCCACCCGTTTTTTGGCCATTTTTCCGCTGGACGAACATGGCGCCCCGGCCTTCGGGCAGTTATTTTTGGGCGCGGCTGTGCCCGCGTCCTATTTTCGGCACGCGGAGGCCGCTTGCAAAGTCTCGCCCAATTCCGAGTCCGGCGGACGTTTTTTCCCAGCCCCTCCCCCCAAGGCTATAGCCCACCCGTTTTTTGGCCATTTTTCCGCTGGACGAACATGGCACCCCGGCCTTCGGGCGGTTATTTTTGGGCGCGGCTGTGCCCGCGGCCTATTTTTGGCATGCGGAGGCCGGTCGCAAAGTCTCGTCCTATTCTGAGTCCGGCGGATGAAGTTGGCCAGCCCCTCCCCCCAAGGCTATAGCCCACCCGTTTTTTGGCCATTTTTCCGCTGGACGAACTTGGCGCCCCGGCCTTCGGGCGGTTATTTTTGGGCGCGGCTGTGCCCGCGGCCTATTTTTGGCACGCGGAGGCCGCTCACAAAGTCTCGCCCCATTCTGAGTCCGGCGGACGAAGTTGGCCAGCCCCTGCCCCCAAGGCTATAGCCCACCCGTTTTTTGGCCATTTTTCCGCTGGACGAACTTGGCGCCCCGGCCTTTGGGCGGTTATTTTTTGGCGCGGCTGTTCCCGCGGCCTAATTTTGGCACACGAAGGCTGCTCGCAAAGTGTCATCCCATTCCGAGTCCGGCGGACGAAGTTGGCCAGCCCCTCCCCCCAAGGCTATAGTCCACCCGTTTTTTGGCCATTTTTCCGCTGGACGAACTTGGCGCCCCGGCCTTCGGGCGGTTATTTTTGGGCACGGCTGTGCCCGCGGCCTATTTTTGGCACGCGGAGGCCGCACACAAAGTCTCGCCCCATTCCGAGTCCGGCGGACGAAGTTGGCCAGCCCCTCCCCCCAAGGCTATAGCCCACCCGTTTTTTGGCCATTTTTCCGCTGGGGGGTTTGGGCGCGCCGGCCTTCGGGGGGTTATTTTGTGGCGCGGCTGTGCCCGCGGCCAATTTTTGGCACGCGGAGGCCGCTCAGAAAGTCTCGCCCCATTCCGAGTCCGGCGGATGTAGTGGGCCAGCCCCTCCCCCCAAGGCTATAGCCCACCCATTTTTTGGCCATTTTTCCGCTGGATGAACTTGGCGCCCCGGCCTTCGGGCGGTTATTTTTGAGCGCAGCTGTGCCCGCGGCCTATTTTTGACACGCGGAGGCCGCTCGCAAAGTCTCATCCCATTCCGAGTCCGGCGGACGAAGTTGGCCAGCCCCTCCCCCCAAGGCTATAGCCCACCCGTTTTTTGGCCATTTTTACGCTGGACGAACTTGGTGCCCCGGCCTTCGGGCGGTTATTTTTGGGCGCGGCTGTGCCCACAGCATATTTTTGGCACGCGGAGGCCGCTCGCAAATTCTCGCCGCATTCCGAGTCCGGCGAACGACGTTGGCCAGCCCCTCCCCCCAAGGCTATAGCCCACCCATTTTTTGGCCATTTTTCCGCTGGACGAACTTGGCGCCCCGACCTTCGGGCGGTTATTTTTGGGCGCCGCTGTACCCGCGGCCTATTTTTGGCACGCGGAGGCCGCTCGCAAAGTCTCGTCCCATTTCGAGTCCGGCGGACGAAGTGGGCCAGCCCCTCCCCCCAAGGCTATAGCCCACCCGTTTTTTGGCCATTTTTCCGCTGGGGGGTTTGGGCGCGCCGACCTTCGGGGGGTTATTTTGTGGCGCGGCTGTGCCCGCAGCCAATTTTTGGCACGCGGAGGCCGCTCGCAAAGTCTCGCCCCATTCCGAGTCCGGCGGACGACTTTGGCCAGCCCCACCCCCCAAGGTTATAGCCCACCCATTTTTGTGGCCTTTTTCCGCTGGACGAACTTGGAGCCCCGGCCTTCGGGCGGTTATTTTTGGGCGCGGCTGTACCCGCGACCTATTTTTGGCACACGAAGTCTGCTCGCAAAGTCTCTCCCCATTCCGAGTCCGGCGGACGAACTTGGCCTGCCCCACCCCCCAACGCTATAGCCCACCCGTTTTTGTGGCCTTATTCCGTGGATGAATTGGCGCCCCGGCCTTCGGGCGGTTATTTTTGGGCGCGATTGTGTCTGCGGCCTATTTTCGGCATGCGGAGGCCGCTCACAAAGTGTCGCCCCATTCCGAGTCCGGCGGACGAACTTGGCCAGCTCCACCCCCCAAGGCTATAGCCCACCCGTTTTTGTGGCCTTTTTCCGCTGGACGAACTTGGCGTCCCGGCCTTCGGGCGGTTATTTTTGGGCGCGGCTGTGCCCGCGGCCTATTTTTGGCACACGGAGACCGTTCGCAAAGTCTCGTCCCATTCCGAGCCCGGCGGACGAACTTGGCCAGCCCCACCCCCAAAGGCTGTAGCCCACCCGTTTTTGTGGCCTTTTTCCGTTGGACAAACTTGGCGCCCCGGCCTTCGGGCGGTCACTTTTGGGCGCGGCCGCGCCCACAGTCTATTTTTGGCACACGGAGGCCACTCGAAAACTCTCGTCCCATTCCGAGTCCGGCGGACGACTTTGGCCAGCCCCACCCCCCAAGGTTATAGCCCACCCATTTTTGTGGCCTTTTTCTGCTGGACGAACTTGGAGCCCCGGCCTTCGGGCGGTTATTTTTGGGCGCGGCTATACCCGCGACCTATTTTTGGCACACGGAGTCCGCTCGCAAAGTCTCTCCCCATTCCGAGTCCGGCGGACGAACTTGGCCTGCCCCACCCCCCAACGCTATTGCCCACCGTTTTTGTGGCATTTTTCCGCTGGACGAACTTGGCGCCCCGGCCTTCGGGCGGTTATTTTTGGGCGCGACTGTCCTCGCGGCCTATTTCTGGCATGCGGAGGCCGCTCGCAAAGTCTCGCCCCATTCCGAGTCCGGCGGACGAAGTTGGCCAGCCCCTCCCCCCAAGACTATAGCCCACCCGTTTTTTGGCCATTTTTCCGCTGGACGAACTTGGCGCCCCGGCCTTCGGGCGGTTATTTTTGTGCGCGGCTGTGCCCGTGGCCTATTTTTGGCACGCGGAGGCCGCTCACAAAGTCTCGTCCAATTCTGAGTCCGGCGGACGAAGTTGGCCAGCCCCTGCCCCCAAGGCTATAGCCCACCCGTTTTTTGGCCATTTTTCCGCTGGACGAACTTGGCGTCCCGGCCTTTGGGCGGTTATTTTTTGGCGCGGCTGTTCCCGCGGCCTAATTTTTGCACACGAAAGCTGCTCGCAAAGTGTCATCCCATTCCGAGTCCGGCGGACGAAGTGGGCCAGCCCCTCCCCCCAAGGCTATAGTCCACCCGTTTTTTGGCCATTTTTCCGCTGGACGAACTTGGCGCCCCGGCCTTCGGGCGGTTATTTTTGGGCGCGGCTGTGCCCGCGGCCTATTTTTGGTACGCGGAGGCCGCACACAAAGTCTCGCCCCATTCCGAGTCCGGCGGACGAAGTTGGCCAGCCCCTCCCCCCAAGGCTATAGCCGACCCGTTTTTTGGCCATTTTTCCGCTGGACGAATATGGCGCCCCGGCCTTCGGGCGGTTATTTTTGGGCGAGGCAGTACCCGCGGCCTATTTTTGGAACGCGGAGGCCGCTCGCAATGTCTCGCCCCATTCGGAGTCCGGCGGACGAAGTCGGCCGGCCCCTCCCCCCAAGGCTATAGCCGACCCGTTTTTCGGCCATTTTTCCGCTGGACGAACTTGGCGCCCCGGCCTTTGGGCGGTTATTTTTGGGCGCGGCTGTGCCCGCATCCTATTTTTGGCACGCGGAGGCCGCTCGCAACGTCTCGCCCCATTCCGAGTCCGGCGGACGAAGTTGGCCAGCCCCTCCCCCCAAGGCTATAGCCCACCCGTTTTTTGGCCATTTTTCCGCTGGGGGATTTGGGCGCGCCGACCTTCAGGGGGTTATTTATGGGCGCGGCTGTGCCCACGGCCTATTTTTGGCACGCGGAGGCCGCTCGCAAAGTGTCGCCCCATTCCGAGTCCGGCGGGCGAAGTTGGACAGCCCCTCCCCCCAAGACTATAGCCCACCCGTTTTTTGGCCATTTTTCCGCTGGACGAACTTGGCGAGCCGACCTTTGAGGGGTTTTTTTTGGGCGCGGCTGTGCCTGCGGCCTATTTTTGCAACGCGGAGGCCGCTCGCAAAGTCTCGCCCCATTCCGAGTCCGGCGGACGAAGTTGGCCAGCCCGTCCCCCCAAGGCTATAGCCCACCCGTTTTTTGGCCATTTTTCCGCTGGACGAACATGGCGCCCCGGCCTTCGGGCGGTTATTTTTGGGCGAGGCCATACCCGCGGCCTATTTTTGGAACGCGGAGGCCGCTCGCAATGTCTCGCCCCATTCCGAGTCCGGCGGACGAAGTTGGCCCGCCCCTCCCCCCAAGGCTATAGCCGACCCGTTTTTCGGCCATTTTTCCGCTGGACGAACTTGGCGCCCCGGCCTTCGGGCGGTTATTTTTGGGCGCGGCTGTGCCCGCGTCCTATTTTTGGGACGTGGAGGCCGCTCGCAACGTCTCGCCCCATTCCGAGTCCGGCGGACGAAGTTGGCCAGCCCCTCCCCCCAAGGCTATAGCCCACCCGTTTTTTGGCCATTTTCCGCTGGGGGGTTTGGGCGCGCCGACCTTCGGGGGGTTATTTATAGACGCGGCTGTGCCTGCGGCCTATTTTGGGCATGCGGAGGCCGTTCGCATAGTCTCGCCCCATTCCGAGTCCGGCGGACGAAGTTGGCCAGCCCCTCCCCCCAAGGCTATAGCCCACCCGATTTTTGGCCATTTTTCCGCTGGACGAACTGCGCGCCCTGGCCTTCGGGGGGTTATTTTTGGACGCGGCTGTGCCCGCGGCCTATTTTTGGCACGCGGAGGCTGCTCCCAAAGGCTCGCCCCATTCCGAGTCCGGCGGACGAAGTCGGCCAGCCCCTCCCCCAAAGGCTATAGCCCACCCGTTTTTTGGCCATTTTTCCGCTGGAAGAACTTGGCGCCCCGGCCTTCGTGCGGTTATTTTTGGGCGTGGCTGTGCCCGCAGCCTATTTTTGGCACGCGGAGGCCGCTCCCAAAGGCTCGCCCCATTCCGAGTCAGGCGGACGAAGTTGGCCTTTTTCCGCTGGACGAACTTGGCGCCCTGGCCTTCGGGCGGTTATTTTTGTGCGCGGCTGTGGCTGGGGCCAATTTTTGGCACACGGAGGCCGCTCGCAAAGTCTCGCGCCATTCCGAGTCCGGCGGATGAAGTTGGCCAGCCCTCCCCCCAAGGCTATAGCCCACCCGTTTTTTAGCCATTTTTCCGCTGGGGGGTTGGGGCGCGCCGACCTTCGGTGGGTTATTTTTGGGCGCGGCTGTGACCGTGGCCTATTTTTGGCACACGGAGCCCGCTCGCAATGTCTTGCGCAATTCCGAGTCCGGCGGACGAAGTTGGCCAGCCCCACCCCCCAAGGCTATAGCCCACCCATTTTTGTGGCCTTTTTCCGCTGGACGAACTTGGCGCCCCGGCCTTCGGGCGGTTATTTTTGGCCACGGTTGCGTCCGGCGCCTATTTTTGGCACACGGAGGCCGCTCGCATAGTCTCGCGCCATTCCGAGTCCGGCGGACGAAGTTGGCCAGCCCCACCCCCCAAGGCTATAGCCCACCCGTTTTTGTGGCCTTTTTCCGCTGGACGAACTTGGCGCCCCGGCCTTCGGGCGGTTATTTTTTGGCGCGGCTGTGCCCGGGGCCTATTTTTGGCACACGGTGGCCGCTCGCAAGGTCTCGCGCCATTCCGAGTCCGGCGGACGAAGATGGCCAGCCCCACCCCCCAAGGCTATAGCCCACCCGTTTTTGTGGCCTTTTTCCGCTGGACGAACTTGGCGCCCCGGCCTTCGGGCGGTTATTTTTGGGCGCGGCTGTGCCCGGGGCCTATTTTTGGCACACGGAGGCCGCTCGTAAAGTGTCGCGCCATTCCGAGTCCGGCGGACGAAGTGGGCCAGCCCCACCAGCCAAGGCTATAGCCCACCCGTTTTTGTGGCCTTTTTCCGCTGGACGAACTTGGCGCCCCGGCCTTCGGGCGGTTATTTTTGTGCGCGGCTGTGGCTGGGGCCTATTTTTGGCACACGGAGGCCGCTCGCAAAGTCTCGCCCCATTCCGAGTCCGGAGGACGATGTTGGCCAGCACCTCCCCCCAAGCCTATAGCCCACCCGTTTTTTGGCCATTTTTCCGCTGGGGGGTTTGGGCGCGCCGACCTTCGGGGGGTTATTTTGTGGCGCGGCTGTGCCCGCGGCCAATTTTTGGCACGCGGAGGCCGCTCGCAAAGTCTCGCCCCATTCCGAGTCCGGCGGACGAAGTTGGCCAGCCCCTCCCCCCAAGGCTATAGCCCACCCATTTTTTGGCCATTTTTCCGCTGGACGAACTTGGCGCCCCGGCCTTCGGGCGGTTATTTTTGGGTGCAGCTGTGTCTGCGGCCTACTTTTGGCACGCGGAGGCCGCTCGCAAAGGCTCGTCCCATTCCGAGTCCGGCGGACGAAGTTGGCCAGCCCCTCCCCCCAAGGCTATAGCCCACCCATTTTTTGGCCATTTTTCCGCTGGACGAACTTGGCTACCCGGCCTTCGGGCGGTTATTTTTGGGCGCAGCTTTGCCTGCAGCCTATTTTTGGCACGCGGAGGCCGTTCGCAAAATATCGCCCCATTCCGAGGCCGGCGGAAAAAGTTGGCCAGCCCCTCCCCCCAAGGCTATAGCCCACCCATGTTTTGGCCATTTTTCCGCTGGGGGGTTTGGGCGTGCCGATCTTCGGGCGGTTATTTTTGGGTGCGGCTGTGCCCGCGGCCTAGTTTTGGCACGCGGAGGCCGCTCACAAAGTCTTGCCCCATTCCGAGTCCGGCGGACGAAGTTGGCCAGCCCCTCCCCCCAACGCTATAGCCCACCCGTTTTTTGGCCATTTTTCTGCTGGACGAACTTGGCGCCCCGGCCTTGGGGCGGTTATTTTTGGGCGCGGCTGTGCCCGCGGCTTATTTTTGGCACGCGGAGGCCGTTCGCAAATTCTCGCCCCATTCCGAGTCCGGCGGACGAAGTCGGCCAGCCCCTCCCCCCAAGGCTATAGCCCACCCGTTTTTTGGACATTTTTCCGCTGGGAGATTTGCGCGCGCCGATCATCGGGCGGTTATTTTTGGACGCGACTGTTCCCGCAGCCTAATTTTGGTACGTGGAGGGCGGTCGCAAAGTCTCGCCCCATTCTGAGTCCGGCGGACGAAGTTGGCCAGCCCCTCCCCCCAAGGCTATAGCCCACCCGTTTTTTGGCCATTTTTCCGCTGGACGAACTTGGCTTCCCGGCCTTCGGGCGGTTATTTTTGGGTGCAGCTGTGTCCGCGGCCTACTTTTGGCACGCGGAGGCCGCTCGCAAAGGCTCGTCCCATTCCGAGTCCGGCGGACGAAGTTGGCCAGCCCCTCCCCCCAAGGCTATAGCCCACCCGTTTTTTGGCCATTTTTCCGCTGGACGAACTAGGCGCCCCGGCCTTCGGGCGGTTATTTTTGGGCGCAGCTTTGCCTGCAGCCTATTTTTGGCACGCGGAGGCCGTTCGCAAAGTCTTGCCCATTCCGAGTCCGGCGGACGAAGTTGGCCAGCCCCTCCCCCCAAGGCTATAGCCCACCCGTTTTTTGGCCATTTTTCCGCCGGGGGGTTTGGGCGCGCCGACCTTCGTGGGGTTATTTTTGGCCGTAGCTGTGCCCGCGGCATATTTTTTGCATGCGGAGGCCGCTCGCAAAGTCTCGCCCCATTCCGAGTCCGGCGGACGAAGTTGGCCAGCCCCTCCCCCCAAGGCTATAGCCCACCCGTTTTTTGGCCATTTTTCCGCTGGACGAACTTGGCGCCCCGGCCTTCGGGCGGTTATTTTTGGGCGTAGGTTTGCCTGCAGCCTATTTTTGGCACGCGGAGGCCGTTCGCAAAATCTCGCCCCATTCCGAGTCCGGCGGAAAAAGTTGGCCAGCCGCTCCCCCCAAGGCTATAGCCCACCCGTTTTTTGGCCATTTTTCCGCCGGGGGGTTTGGTCGCGCCGACCTTCGGGGGGTTATTTTTGGGCGCGGCTGTGCCCGCGGCATATTTTTTGCACGCGGAGGCCGCTCGCAAAGTCTCGCCCCATTCCGAGTCCGGCGGACGAAGTTGGCCAGCCCCTCCCCCCAAGGCTATAGCCCACCCGTTTTTTGGCCATTTTTCCGCTGGACGATCTTGGCGCCCCGGCCTTTGAGTCCGGGTGGGTGCGGCTGTGCCCGCGGCTTATTTTTGGCACGCGGAGTCCGGTCGCAAAGTCTCGCCCCATTCCGAATCCGGCGGACGAAGTTGTCCAGCCCCTCCCCCCAAGGCTATAGCCCACCCGTGTTTTGGCCATTTTTCCGCTGGGGGGTTTGGGCGCGCCGATCTTCGGGCGGTTATTTTTGGGTGCGGCTGTGCCCGCGGCCTATTTTTGGCACGCGGAGGCCGCTCACAAAGTCTTGCCCCATTCCAAGTCCGGCGGACGAAGTTGGCCAGCCCCTCCCCCCAACGCTATAGCCCACCCGTTTTTTGGCCATTTTTCCGCTGGACGAACTTGGCGCCCCGGCCTTGGGGCGGTTATTTTTGGGCGCGGCTGTGCCCGCGGCTTATTTTTGGCACGCGGAGGCCGTTCGCAAATTCTCGCCCCATTCCGAGTCCGGCGGACGAAGTCGGCCAGCCCCTCCCCCCAAGGCTATAGCCCACCCGTTTTTTGGCCATTTTTCCGCTGGGAGATTTGGGCGCGCCGATCATCGGGCGGTTATTTTTGGGCGCGACTGTGCCCGCAGCCTAATTTTGGCACGTGGAGGGCGGTCGCAATGTCTCGCCCCATTCTGAGTCCGGCGGACGAAGTTGGCCAGCCCCTCCCCCCAAGCCTATAGCCCACCCGTTTTTTGGCCATTTTTCCGCTGGACGAACTTGGCTTCCCGGCCTTCGGGCGGTTATTTTTGGGTGCAGCTGTGTCCGCGGCCTACTTTTGGTACGCGGAGGCCGCTCGCAAAGGCTCGTCCCATTCCGAGTCCGGCGGACGAAGTTGGCCAGCCCCTCCCCCCAAGGCTATAGCCCACCCGTTTTTTGGCCATTTTTCCGCTGGACGAACTAGGCGCCCCGGCCTTCGGGCGGTTATTTTTGGGCGCAACTTTGCCTGCAGCCTATTTTTGGCACGCGGAGGCCGTTCGCAAAGTCTCGCCCCATTCCGAGTCCGGCGGAAAAAGTTGGCCAGCCCCTCCCCCCAAGGCTATAGCCCACCCGTTTTTTGGCCATTTTTCCGCCGGGGGGTTTGGTCGCGCCGACCTTCGGGGGGTTATTTTTGGGCGCGGCTGTGCCCGCGGCATATTTTTTGCATGCGGAGGCCGCTCGCAAAGTCTCGCCCCATTCCGAGTCCGGCGGACGAAGTTGGCCAGCCCCTCCCCCCAAGGCTATAGCCCACCCGTTTTTTGGCCATTTTTCCGCTGGACGAACTTGGCGCCCCGGCCTTTGAGTCCGGGTGGTCGCGGCTGTGCCCGCGGCTTATTTATGGCACGCGGAGTCCGTTCGCAAAGTCTCGCCCCATTCCGAGTCCGGCGGACGAAGTCGTTCAGCCCCTCCCCCCAAGGCTATAGCCCACCCGTTTTTTGGCCATTTTTCCGCTGGGGGGTTTGGGCGCGCCGATCTTCGGGGGTTATTTTTGGGTGCGGCTGTGCCCGTAGCCTATTTTTGGCCCGCGGAGGCTGCTCGCAAAGTCTTGCCCCATTCCGAGTCCGGCGGACGAAGTTGGCCAGCCCCTCCCCCCAAGGCTATAGCCCACCCGTTTTTTGGCCATTTTTCCGCCGGGGGGTTTGGGCGTGCCGGCCTTCGGGGGGTTATTTTTGGCCGTGGCTGTGCCCGCGGCATATTTTTTGCACGCGGAGGCCGCTCGCAAAGTCTCGCCCCATTCCGAGTCCGGCGGACGAAGTTGGCCAGCCCCTCCCCCCAAGGCTATAGCCCACCAGTTTTTTGGCCATTTTTCCGCCGGGGGGTTTGGGCGCGCCGACCTTCGGGGGGTTATTTTTGGGTACGGCTGTGCCCGCGGCATATTTTTTGCACGCGGAGGCCGTTCGCAAAGTCTCGCCCCATTCCGAGTCCGGCGGACGAAGTTGGCCAGCCCCTCCCCCCAAGGCTATAGCCCACCCGTTTTTTGGCCATTTTTCCGCTGGACGAACTTGCCGCCCCGGCCTTCGGGTGGTTATTTTTGGACGCGGCTGTGCCCGCGGCTTATTTTTGGCATGCGGAGTCCGTTCGCAAAGTCTCGCCCCATTCCGAGTCCGGCGGACGAAGTCGGCCAGCCCCTCCCCCCAAGGCTATAGCCCACCCGTTTTTTGGCCAATTTGCCGCTGGGATGTTTGGGCGCGCCGATCTTCGGGGGGTTATTTTTGGGTGCGGCTGTGTCCGCGGCCTATTTTTGGCGCGCGGAGGCTGCCCGCAAAGTCTTGCCCCATTCCGAGTCCGGCGGAAAAAGTTGGCCAGCCCCTCCCCCCAAGGCTATAGCCCACCCGTTTTTTGGCCATTTTTCCGCCGGGGGGTTTGGGCGCGCCGACATTCGGGGGGTTATTTTTGGGGGCGGCTATGCCCGCGGCATAATTTTTGCACGCGGAGGCCGCTCGCAAAGTCTCGCCCCATTCCGAGTCCGGCGGACGAAGTGGGCCATCCCCTCCCCCCGAGGCTATAGCCAACCCGTTTTTTGGCCATTTTTCCGCTGGACGAACCTGGCGCCCCGGCTTTCGGGCGGTTATTTTTGGGCGCGGCTGTGCCCGCAGCCTATTTTTGGCACGCGGAGGACGCTCGCAAAGTCGCGCCCCATTCCGAGTCCGGCGGACGAAGTTGGCCAGCCTCTCCCCCCAAGGCTATAGCCCACCCGTTTTTTGGCCATTTTTCCGCTGGACGAACTTGGCGCCCCGGCCTTCGGGCGGTTATTTTTGGGCGCGGCTGTGCCCGCGGCTTATTTTTGGCACGCGGAGGCCGTTCGCAAATTCTCGCCCCATTCCGAGTCCGGCGGACGAAGTCGGCCAGCCCCTCCCCCCAAGGCTATAGCCCACCCGTTTTTTGGCCATTTTTCCGCTGGGAGATTTGGGCGCGCCGATCTTCGGGGTGTTATTTTTGGGTTCGGCTGTGCCCGCGGCCTATTTTTTGCACCAGGAGGCCGCTCGCAAAGTCTTGCCCCATTCCGAGTCCGGCGGACGAAGTTGGCCAGCCCCTCCCCCCAAGGCTATAGCCCACCCGTTTTTTGGCCATTTTTCCGCTGGACGAACTTGGTGCCCCGGCCTTCGGGCAGTTACTTTTGTGCGTGACTGTGCCCGCAGCCTAATTTTGGCACGCAGAAGGCGTTCGAAAAGTCTCGCCCCATTCCAAGTCCGGCGGACGAAGTTGGCCAGCCCCTCCCCCCAAGGCTATAGCCCACCCGTTTTTTGGCCATTTTTCCGCTGGACGAACTTGGTGCCCCGGCCTTCGGGCAGTTACTTTTGTACGTGACTGTGCCCGCAGCCTAATTTTGGCACGCAGAAGGCGTTCGCAAAGTCTCGCCCCATTCCAAGTCCGGCGGACGAAGTTGGCCAGCCCCTCCCCCCAAGGCTATAGCCCACCCGTTTTTTGGCCATTTTTCCGCTGGACGAACTTGGCGCCCCGGCCTTCGGGCGGTTATTTTTGGGCGCGACTGTGCCCGCAGCCTAATTTTGGCAAGCGGAGGGCGGTCGCAATGTCTCGCCCCATTCTGAGTCCGGCGGACGAAGTGGGCCGGCCCCTCCCCCCAAGGCTATAGCCCACCCGTTTTTTGGCCATTTTTCCGCTGGACGAACTTGGCGCCCCGGCCTTCGGGCGGTTATTTTTGGGCGCGACTGTGCCCGCAGCCTAATTTTGGCACGCGGAGGGCGGTCGCAATGTCTCACCCCATTCTGAGTCCGGCGGACGAAGTTGGCCAGCCCCTCCCCCCAAGGCTATAGCCCACCCGTTTTTTGGCCATTTTTCCGCTGGACGAACTTGGCTTCCCCGCCTTCGGGCGGTTATTTCTGGGTGCAGCTGTCTCCGCGGCCTATTTTTGGCACGCGGAGGCCGCTCGCAAAGGCTCGTCCCATTCCGAGTCCGGCGGACGAAGTTGGCCAGCCCCTCCCCCCAAGGCTATAGCCCACCCGTTTTTTGGCCATTTTTCCGCTGGACGAACTTGGCGCCCCGGCCTTCGGGCGGTTATTTTTGGGCGCGGCTGTGCCCGCGGCCTATTTTTAGCACGCGGAGGCCACTCGCAAAGTCTCGCCCCATTCCGAGTCCGGCGGACGAAGTCGGCCAGCCCCTTCCCCCAAGGCTATAGCCCACCCGTTTTTTGGCCATTTTTCCGTTGGACGAACTTGGCGCCCCGGCCTTCGGGCGGTTATTTTTCGGCGCGGCTGTGCCCGCGGCCTATTTTTGGCACGCGGGGGCCGCTAGCAAAGTCTCGCCCCATTCCAAGTCCCGCGGACGAAGTTGGCCAGCCCCTCCCCCCAAGGCTATAGCCACCCGTTTTTTGGCCAGTTTTCCGCTGGACGAACTTGGCGCCCCGGCCTTCGGGTGGTTATTTTTGGGCGCGGCCTTGCCCGCGGCCTATTTTTGGCATGCGGAGGCCGGTCGCAAAGTCTCACCCCATTCCGAGTCCGGCGGACGAAGTCGGCCAGCCCCTCCCCCCAAGGCTATAGCCCACCCGTTTTTTGGCCTTTTTCCGCTGGACGAACTTCGCACCCCGGTCATCGGGCAGTTATTTTTGGGCACGGCTGTGTCCACGGTTTATTTTTGGCACGCGGAGGCCGCTCGCAAAGTCTCGCCCCATTCCGAGTCCGGCGGACGAAGTTGGCCAGCCCCTCTCCCCAAGGCTATAGGCCACCCGTTTTTTGGCCATTTTTCCGCTGGGGGGTTTGGGCGCGCCGACCTTCGGGGGATTATTTTTTAGCGCGGCTGTGCCCGCGGCCTATTTTTGGCACGCGGAGGCCGCTCGCAAAGTCTCGCCCCATTCCGAGTCCGGCGGACGAAGTTGGCCAGCCCCTCACCCCAAGGCTATAGCCCACCCGTTTTTTGGCCATTTTTCCGCTGGACGAACTTGGCGCCGCGGCCTTCGGGCGGTTATTTTTGGGCGTGGCTGTGCCCGCGGCCTATTTTTGGCATGCGGAGGGCGCTCGCAAACTCTCGCCCCATTCCGAGTCCGGCGGACGAAGTTGGCTAGTCCCTCCCCCCAAGGCTATAGCCCGCCCATTTTTTGGCCATTTTTCCGCTGGACGAACTTGGCGCCGCGTCCTTCGGGCGGTTATTTTTGGGCGCGGCTATGCCCGTGGCGTATTTTTGGCATGCAGAGGCCGCTTGCAAAGTCTCGCCCCATGCCGAGTCCGGCGGACGAAGTTGGCCAGCCCCTCCCCCCAAGGCTATAGCCCACCCGTTTTTTGGCCATTTTTCCGCTGGGGGTTTGGGCGCGCCGACGTTTGGGGGTTTATTTTTGGGTGCGGCTGTGCCCGCGGTCTATTTTGGGCACACGGAGGCCGCTCGCAAAGTCTCGCCCCATTCCGAGTCCGGCGGACGAAGTCGGCCAGCCCCTCCCCCCAAGGCTATAGCCCACCCGTTTTTTGGCCATTTTTCCGCTGGGGGGTTTGGGCGCGCCGACCATCGAGGGGTTATTTTTGGGTACGGCTGTGCCCGCGGCCTATTTTTGGCACGCAGAGGCTGCTCGCTAAGTTTCCCCCATTCCGAGTCCGGCGGACGAAGTTGCCCAGCCCCTCCCCCCAAGGCTATAGCCCACCCGTTTTTTGGCCATTTTTCCACTGGACGAACTTGGCGCCCCGGCCTTCGGGCGGTTATTTTTGGGCGCGGCTGTGTCCGCGGCCTATTTTTGGCACGCGGAGGCCGCTCGCAAAGTCTCGCCCCATTCCGAGTCCGGCGGACGAAGTGGGCCAGCCCCTCCCCCCAAGGCTATAGCCCACCCGTTTTTTGGCCATTTTTCCGCTGGGGGGTTTGGGCGCGCCTACCTTCGGGGGGTTAGTTTTGGCCGTGGCTGTGCCTGCGGCCTATTTTTGGCACGCGGAGGCCGCTCGCAAAGTCTCGCCCCATTTCGAGTCCGGTGGACGAAGTGGGCCATCCCCTCCCCCCAAGGCTATAGCCCACCCGTTTTTTGGCCATTTTTCCGCTGGACGAACTTGGCTTCCCCGCCTTCGGGCGGTTATTTCTGGGTGCAGCTGTCTCCGCGGCCTATTTTTGGCACGCGGAGGCCGCTCGCAAAGGCTCGTCCCATTCCGAGTCCGGCGGACGAAGTTGGCCAGCCCCTCCCCCCAAGGCTATAGCCCACCCGTTTTTTGGCCATTTTTCCGCTGGACGAACTTGGCGCCCCGGCCTTCGGGCGGTTATTTTTGGGCGCGGCTGTGCCCGCGGCCTATTTTTAGCACGCGGAGGCCACTCGCAAAGTCTCGCCCCATTCCGAGTCCGGCGGACGAAGTCGGCCAGCCCCTTCCCCCAAGGCTATAGCCCACCCGTTTTTTGGCCATTTTTCCGTTGGACGAACTTGGCGCCCCGGCCTTCGGGCGGTTATTTTTCGGCGCGGCTGTGCCCGCGGCCTATTTTTGGCACGCGGGGGCCGCTAGCAAAGTCTCGCCCCATTCCAAGTCCCGCGGACGAAGTTGGCCAGCCCCTCCCCCCAAGGCTATAGCCACCCGTTTTTTGGCCAGTTTTCCGCTGGACGAACTTGGCGCCCCGGCCTTCGGGTGGTTATTTTTGGGCGCGGCCTTGCCCGCGGCCTATTTTTGGCATGCGGAGGCCGGTCGCAAAGTCTCACCCCATTCCGAGTCCGGCGGACGAAGTCGGCCAGCCCCTCCCCCCAAGGCTATAGCCCACCCGTTTTTTGGCCTTTTTTCCGCTGGACGAACTTCGCACCCCGGTCATCGGGCAGTTATTTTTGGGCACGGCTGTGTCCACGGTTTATTTTTGGCACGCGGAGGCCGCTCGCAAAGTCTCGCCCCATTCCGAGTCCGGCGGACGAAGTTGGCCAGCCCCTCTCCCCAAGGCTATAGGCCACCCGTTTTTTGGCCATTTTTCCGCTGGGGGGTTTGGGCGCGCCGACCTTCGGGGGATTATTTTTTAGCGCGGCTGTGCCCGCGGCCTATTTTTGGCACGCGGAGGCCGCTCGCAAAGTCTCGCCCCATTCCGAGTCCGGCGGACGAAGTTGGCCAGCCCCTCACCCCAAGGCTATAGCCCACCCGTTTTTTGGCCATTTTTCCGCTGGACGAACTTGGCGCCGCGGCCTTCGGGCGGTTATTTTTGGGCGTGGCTGTGCCCGCGGCCTATTTTTGGCATGCGGAGGGCGCTCGCAAACTCTCGCCCCATTCCGAGTCCGGCGGACGAAGTTGGCTAGTCCCTCCCCCCAAGGCTATAGCCCGCCCATTTTTTGGCCATTTTTCCGCTGGACGAACTTGGCGCCGCGTCCTTCGGGCGGTTATTTTTGGGCGCGGCTATGCCCGTGGCGTATTTTTGGCATGCAGAGGCCGCTTGCAAAGTCTCGCCCCATGCCGAGTCCGGCGGACGAAGTTGGCCAGCCCCTCCCCCCAAGGCTATAGCCCACCCGTTTTTTGGCCATTTTTCCGCTGGGGGTTTGGGCGCGCCGACGTTTGGGGGTTTATTTTTGGGTGCGGCTGTGCCCGCGGTCTATTTTGGGCACACGGAGGCCGCTCGCAAAGTCTCGCCCCATTCCGAGTCCGGCGGACGAAGTCGGCCAGCCCCTCCCCCCAAGGCTATAGCCCACCCGTTTTTTGGCCATTTTTCCACTGGGGGGTTTGGGCGCGCCGACCATCGAGGGGTTATTTTTGGGTACGGCTGTGCCCGCGGCCTATTTTTGGCACGCAGAGGCTGCTCGCTAAGTTTCCCCCATTCCGAGTCCGGCGGACGAAGTTGCCCAGCCCCTCCCCCCAAGGCTATAGCCCACCCGTTTTTTGGCCATTTTTCCACTGGACGAACTTGGCGCCCCGGCCTTCGGGCGGTTATTTTTGGGCGCGGCTGTGTCCGCGGCCTATTTTTGGCACGCGGAGGCCGCTCGCAAAGTCTCGCCCCATTCCGAGTCCGGCGGACGAAGTGGGCCAGCCCCTCCCCCCAAGGCTATAGCCCACCCGTTTTTTGGCCATTTTTCCGCTGGGGGGTTTGGGCGCGCCTACCTTCGGGGGGTTAGTTTTGGCCGTGGCTGTGCCTGCGGCCTATTTTTGGCACGCGGAGGCCGCTCGCAAAGTCTCGCCCCATTTCGAGTCCGGTGGACGAAGTGGGCCATCCCCTCCCCCCAAGGCTATAGCCCACCCGTTTTTTGGCCATTTTTCCGCTGGGGGGTTTTGGCACCACGACCATCGGGCGCTTAGTTTTGGGCGCGGCTTTGCCCGCGGCTTATTTTTGGCACCCCGAAGCCCCTCGCAAAGTCTCGCCCCATTCCGAGTCCGGCGGACGAACTTCGCCCGCGCCCCCCACCAAGGCTATAGCCCACCCGTTTTTTGGCCATTTTTCCGCTGGGGGGTTTTGGCACCAAGATCTTCGGGCACTTTTTTTTGGGCGCGGCTTTGCCCGCGTATTATTTTTGGCAACCCGACGCCCCTCGCAAAGTCTCGCCCCATTCCGAGTCCGGCGGATTAACTTCGCCCGCGCCCCCCACCAAGGCTATAGCCCATCCGTTTTTTGGCCATTTTTCCGCTGGGGGGTTTTGGCACCACGATCTTCGGGCGCTTATTTTTGGGTTCGGCTTTGCCCACGGCTTATTTTTGGAACCCCGAGGCCCCTCGCAAAGTCTCGACCCATTCCGAGTCCGGCGGACGAACTTCGCCCACGCCCCCCACCAAGGCCATAGCCCACCGTTTTTTTGGCCATTTTTCCGCTGGGGGGTTTTGGCACCACGATCTTCGGGCGCTTATTTTTGGGCGCGGCTTTGCCCGCGGCTTATTTTTGGCACCCCGAGGCCCCTCGTAAACTCTCGCCCCATTCCGAGTCCGGCGGACGAACTTCGCCCGCGCCCCCCACCAAGTCTATAACCCACCCGTTTTTTGGCCATTTTTCCGCTGGGGGGTTTTGGCACCACGACCTTCGGGCGCTTATTTTTGGGCGGGGCTTTTTCCGCGGCTTATTTTTCGCACCCAGAGGCCCCTCGAAAAGTCTCGCCGTATTCCGAGTCCGGCGGACGAACTTCGCCCTCGCGCCCCACCAAGGCTATAGCCCACCCGTTTTTTGGGCATTTTTCCGCTGGGGGGTTTTGGCACCACGATCTTCGGGTGCTTATTTTTGGGTTCGGCTTTGCCCGCGGCTTATTTTTGGCACCCCGAGGCCCCTCGCAAAGTCTCGACCCATTCCGAGTCCGGCGGACGAACTTCGCCCGCGCCCCCCACCAAGTCTATAACCCACCCGTTTTTTGGCCATTTTTCCGCTGGGGGGTTTTGGCACCACGACCTTCGGGCGCTTATTTTTGGGCGGGGCTTTTCCCGCGGCTTATTTTTCGCACTCAGAGGCCCCTCGAAAAGTCTCGCCGCATTCCGAGTCCGGCGGACGAACTTCGCCCTCGCGCCCCACCAAGGCTATAGCCCACCCGTTTTTTGGGCATTTTTCCGCTGGGGGGTTTTGGCACCACGATCTTCGGGCGCTTATTTTGGCCGCGGCTTTGCCCGCGGCTTATTTTTGGCACCCCGAGGCCCCTCGCAAAGTCTCGCCCCATTCCGAGTCCGGCGGACGAACTTCGCCCGCGCCCCCCACCAAGGCTATAGGCCACCTGTTTTTTGGCCATTTTTCCGCTGGGGGGTTTTGGCACCACGACCTTCGGGAACTTATTTTTGGCCGCGGCTTTGCCCGCGGCTTATTTTTGGCACCCCGAGGCCCCTCGCAAAGTCTCGCCCCATTCCGAGTCCGGCGGACGAACTTAGCCCGCGCCCCCCACCAAGGCTATAGCCCACCCGTTTTTTGGCCATTTTTCCGCTGGGGGTTTTTGGCACCACGACCTTCGGGCGATTATTTTTGGGCGCGGCTTTGCCGGCGGCTTAATTTTGGTAGCCCGAGGCCCCTCGCAAAGTCTCACCCCATTCCGAGTCCGGCGGACGAACTTCGCCCGCGCCCCCCACCAAGGCTATAGCCCACCCGTTTTTTGGCCATTTTTCCGCTGGGTGGTTTTGGCACCACGACCTTCGGGCACTTATTTTTGGGAGCGGCTTTGCCCACGGCTTATTTTTGGCACCCCGAGGCCCCTCACAAAGTCTCGCCCCAATCCAAGTCCGGCGGACGAACTTCGCCCGCGCCCCCCACCAAGGCTGTAGCCCACCCGTTTTTTGGCCATTTTTCCGCTGGGTGGTTTTGGCACCATGATCGTCGGGCGCTTATTTTTTGGTGCGGCTTTGCCCGAGGCTTTTTTTTGGCACCCCGAGGCCCCTCGCAAAGTCTCGCCCCATTCCTAGTCCGGCGGACGAAGTTGGCCAGCCCCTCCCCCCAAGGCTATAGCCCACCCGTTTTTTGGCCATTTTTCCGCTGGGGGGTTTGGGCGCGCCGACCTTCGGGGGGTTATTTTTGGGCGCGGCTGTGCCCGCGGCCTATTTTTGGCACGCGGAGGCCGCTCGCAAAGTCTCGCCCCATTCTGAGTCCGGCGGACGAAGTTGGCCAGCCCCTCCCCCAAGGCTATAGCCCACCCGTTTTTTGGCCATTTTTCCACTGGGGGGTTTTGGCACCATGACCTTCGGGCGCTTATTTTTGGGCGCGGCTTTGCCCGCGGCTTATTTTTGGCACCCCGAAGCCCCTCGCAAAGTCTCGTCCCATTCCGAGTCCGGCGGACGAACTTCGCCCGCGCCCCCCACCAAGGCTATAGCCCCCCCGTTTTTTGGCCATTTTTCCACTGGGGGGTTTTGGCACCACGACCATCGGGCGCGGCTTTGCCCGCGGTTTATTTTTGGCACCCCGAGACCCCTCGCAAAGTCTCACCCCATTCCGAGTCCGGCGGACGAATTTCGCCCGCGCCCCCCACCAAGGCTATAGCCCACCCGTTTTTTGGCCATTTTTCCGCTGGGGGATTTTGGCACCACGATCTTCGGGCGCTTATTTTTGGGTGCGGCTTTACCCGCGGCATATTTTTGGCACCCCGAGGCCCCTCACAAAGTCTCGCCCCATTCCAAGTCCGGCGGACGAACTTCGTCTGCGCCCCCCACCAAGGCTATAGCCCACCCGTTTTTTGGCCATTTTTCCGCTGGGGGGTTTTTGCGCGCCGACCTTCGGGCGCTTATTTTTTGTCGTGGCTTTGGCCGCGGCTTATTTTTGGCACCCCGAAGCCCCTCGCAAAGTCTCGCCCCATTCTGAGTCCAGCGTACGAACTTCGCCCGCGCCCCCCACCAAGGCTATAGCCCACCCGTTTTTTGGCCATTTTTCCGCTGGGGGGTTTTGGCACCACGATCATCGGGCGCTTATTTTTTGGCGCGGCTTTGCCCGCGGCTTATTTTTGGCACCCCGAGGCCCCTCGCAAAGACTCGCCCCATTCCGAGTCCGGCGGACGAAGTGGGCCAGCCCCTCCCCCCAAGGCTATAGCGCACCCGTTTTTTGGCCATTTTCCCACTGGGGGGTTTGGGCGAGCCGACCTTCGGGGGGTTATTTTTGGGCGCGGCTGATCCCGCGGCCTATTTTTGGTATGTGGAGGCCGCTCGCAAAGTCTCGCCCCATTCCGAGTCCGGCGGACGAAGTTGGCCAGCCCCTCCCCCCAAGGCTATAGCCCACCCGTTTTTTGGCCATTTTTCCGCTGGGGGGTTTGGGCGCGCCGACCTTCGGGGGGTTATTTGTGGGCGCGGCTGTGAACAAGCTTGTGGAGGCCATTTCAGTGCTAAGAAAACAGCAACTAAAGTTTTACAATGTGGTTTTTACTGGCCAACTATATTTCGAGACGCTTACACTTTTTGTTCTTCATGTGATAGGTGTCAACGAATGGGGAGCATTACACGAAGGAACATGATGCCACTAAATCCAATTTTAGTGGTTGAGATTTTTGACGTATGGGGTATCGACTTCATGGGACCCTTTCCCTCTTCTTTTTGCCATCAATACATATTGGTTGCTGTTGACTATGTATCAAAATGGGTAGAAGCAATTGCATGTCGAACCAATGATCACAAGGTGGTAATAGGATTTTTGAAAAGCAATATTGTTTCGCGCTTTGGATTCCCTCGAGCAATAATCAGTGATGGTGGTACCCACTTTTGTAACAAAGCATTCAAAGCTCTTTTGACAAAGTATTCAATCACACACAAAGTGGCAACTCCGTATCATCCGCAAACCAGTGGCCAAGTTGAGATATCCAATCGAGAAATAAAGCACATATTAGAAAAAACGGTGAGGCCAGACAGGAAAGATTGGTCATTAAGACTTGATGATGCATTATGGGCATATAGAACGGCTTTCAAGACCCCGATTGGGATGTCACCCTACAGGCTAGTGTATGGAAAAGTTTGCCACCTACCTGTGGAACTCGAGCATCGTGCATATTGGGCCATCAAGAAATTCAATTTTGACATGCAGCAAGCCAGCTCAGAAAGAAGATTACAACTGGCAGAACTTGAAGAAATAACCAATGACGCATACGAAAATGCCAAGATTTACAAGCAACGAATGAAAGTCTTCCATGATAAGCAAATTATGAGAAAATCGTTCACTCCAAGTCAGAAAGTGCTTTTATTCAATTCTCGCTTGCACCTATTCCCAGGTAAGTTACGCTCTCGTTGGTCTGGTCCATTTATTGTACATACTGTTTTTCCACATGGGGCAATTGAAATTAAGGACCCAAAGAACGGTGTCACATTTAAAGTTAATGGTCAAAGATTAAAGCCATATCTAGAGTACCAACCACATGAAGAAGACACCGAAATAAATTTGAGTGACCCAACAAATTTGAATTGATTTTTTTTTTCTTTCTTTTTGGTGATTTGATTTTTTTTCTTTCTTTCTTTATATTATTCTTTTGCTAATTGAAATTATTTTTGCATAAGTGTGTTTGTTTAACTATTAAGTTTTCTCTTATCATTTTTAATCATGAGTACCTTACTTAGACCGTTCCTCCTGAACATTCTTAAACCAATTCAACGTGTCAAAACTCATCTCAAAAGGCAGATTCAATTTTGTAAAACACATCGTATTTGGGCTCTACAGCCACCAGAGTTAGTAGCCTATGTTGAGGGTTTAGAAAGCCAACTCAGAGACATTGAGAGAAGTGTTTACGACATCCAGTTGGAGCTTGAGGTAAATTCAATAAGAGGACGATTTTAATTTTCTTTTTTTGTTTTAATTTGTTTTTCTGTTTGTGTGCTTTAGTTTGTTACCCCGGTGAAGTGGCGGATAACGGTACTCCGTGACAATCAAGTCGGTTACTTCAGTTTCCCATAATAACTGATATTCTGAGGCGAAGGTATGGATAGAAACAAGACTCTAGCGAAGCTTCACAAGCGATTCCCTTCACTTCCTCAGAATGCCCTCCTTACGATCTATAAAGCTCGGTCTGAACGCATGCGATTGCTCATTAGGAATAACATACATGCTGATATCCGTTGGTTAATTGAGGCGAAAGTACGATCGACAAGTGAGTTACCTCCAAAATTTATTGCATACATGCCTGGTTGTGGTAAAGGAAATTATGCAAGAAAACGACGAGCTCGAAGAATTTCTGTTGCTTGTCATAAGTGTGCCAGAATGAGTTGCAATAAAAACCCATGTTCTTTAGGAATGGTGTCAGATAACAGGGAAGATAAGATTCAATTCATTAGGGATGGCTTGAATAAGGAGTCATTGGATGATATCCTTCTGTCTCTTGAAACGCATCCCAGTGGATATGTGCAAGGAGCGATTCTCCAGTTATGGCCATTATTCCAGAAAGAGCATGCACGATATAGTCTCGGGAATCTGACTATAAACGACCCTGTTTGCCAGTTTATAAGAAAACTGGATTGGAAGACTATCCTCGACCCATAGAGGGCGTTCAAGCCGTTTCTGGACGTAAACCCAGAGGAAGATGTGAGCCACAGTCGCAACTACCTGTAAATATCCTTTCACTTTACTGTTATTTTATTTCACTATTGTTTTATTGTGTGCATTATTGTCTTTAATAATTTTATTACTGTTTGCTTTTTCCTTATTACTGTTTGCTTTTTTCCTTTTTACTGTTTCCTTTTTTACTCGCGAGCCACGTGCTTTACGCGTTATTTGACACTGACATGTTACCTCATACACAACTATGACCCACTGTCACCAAGACTCTTAAATGTGATTTCTTTTGTCGAGCACTCACAAATTGTTTTTGAGAAATATTCCAATGGCAGCTACTCCAACTAGACAATTCAAGAACATTTGTGTGCTTTCTGGATTTACCTATGGCAAACATAAAGAGTTCGTTGAGGCAGCCATCGATCTTGGTCGAAGTATAGCAGCGAGAAAATTACACTTAGTGTATGGAGGAGGTAATCGAGGGTTATCAAAAATGGTCTCAGAAGCAGCTTTTATCAGAGGAAGTCAAGTGTTAGGCATCATCCCAAGAGTCCTAAAACCATTGGGCAGTTCGTCTGACTCATCAACTGGAGAAGAGTTAGTCGTCTCAGGTATGCAAGAAAGAATAACTGAAATGCTTAATCATGCTGATGCTTTTATTTTCCTTCCAGGAGATCTTGCAACACTAGAGGCACTTATCACACTAGCATCTTGGGCCCATCTGTACATCCACCAAAAACCCATCGGTTTGTTAAATGTCAATAACTTTTATGATGGCTTTATCGCATTTCTTAACCATGCAATAAAAAACTATTTCATTCCCGCTAATGCGAAAAAACTCTTTATTTGTGCTCACACTGCTAATGAGCTACTTGATCTGTTACAAGCTTATAGACCGGAGCCAGCCCCCTGGACCTTTGTGTTGGAGCGTCCAAATAATGATGGTAACAGTAGCAGCGGTAAGAAGTACAAATTAGATTTAACTCTCTGCCTGTAAATATTTTCTTCTGTGTTGCACCACCCAGGTGATGTCTTCTAAACTCTACTTCTTTCCTTTAAAACATTGAGGACAATGTTTTGTTTTGGTTGGGGGGAAGGAATAGTCGACAATTATGGAATTTTGGTTAAGTTTTTACTGATTTTTTGTTGTAGAAACTAACTGTTGCTAACTTTTTGTGTTGAAGATGGCTGAATATGGAGTGTAGTTACTCTAGAAACGCATCTTCATCGTTTGAAAAAAAAAAAAATTTCTCCTCTATGAATATACATTTTCCAACTTTTGAGTCGAAGATGGCTGAATATGGAGTGTAATGCCTCTAGAAACGCATCTTCTTAGTAAAAAAAAAAATCATTTTCTTTTTCTATCATTTTAATTGTACTTTTTCTAATTAGTTTTCTGCATCATTTTCACATTTCTGCATGCATATTTTTCTTTCATGTTTAGAATAGGTTGGGGGGTAGAATGTTGTTTAAACAAAAAAATTGTGTGATTTGTTTTAACATTGGATGACATGATTAAATTTCAAATTTTAGTATTTGTATTATCTTTGGTCTTAAGTGATGTTACATTATGTTTGCTACTCTACATGTTGATGTCGGAGACAAATATGAGTTGCTTGAAGGAATGAACATGTCATAATAAGTACCAAGTGAGTTTTTAAGCCTATCATTTTCTTGGAGAGTACCCTTTTGCCCATTCTCTATACAGCTTAGCAGTTTATTATTTTATACACGATCTCTAGATTTCTTTTGAGTTAACCCTTAAAAAAAATGTAAAATACAAAAAAAAGAAAAAAAAAGAAAAAAATGTGTGTTGTTACATTGGGAGGCCCATCTAACTAGTAGATATGGATGATTATTTAGAGTCCTAAAAGACGATGGAAAGGCCATCTTTGATCCGTTTGAGCCTTTCTAGCCATCCCTTTTATTAAATATCCATAGTTAACCCTTTTGAGCCTTAAAAAAAAAAAAAAAAAAAACCTTTTCCTTGTCAACTTATCATCTTGACCCACTCCGATTTGGAGTATTACCCGATATCTTACAAATTCCACCACCTATTTATGTTTGAGAAAAATATAAATAATTATTTTTGTTCAGTGAAGTTGTGCCAAGCAAAAGCAAAAAAAAAAATGTTTCAAAAAAAAGAAAAAAGAAAAATAATAATAATAACAATAATAGGTGAAATCCACCTTGCAACTTCTAAAAAAAATAAAATAAAATTCATCTGCATTTTTCCTCAAACATACACTTTGTTTTCCTTATTTCCCTTCTTTGTTAACCATGTCCCTAGCCTACGTTACATCCTAATAAAAGTCCTTGATTTTAGGGAACTATAATCTGAAGTAGAAGCTAGTTATGTGGGCTAAAAAGATGTAGTGATGCATAATAAAAAAAAAAGAAAAAAAAATCAATAAAGTGGGTTGACTAACATTTTATTTGACTTGAGATCGTATTATTTCTAAGCTGAGGGCATATTTATTTCATCTTGGTGAGAGCATGTGATATCACTTCTTTATTATTTTCTCTCTCAATTACCATTCATTTTGGATTTGAATTTTGTTTTCGCTTTATTTGCTAGGGACTAGTAATAAGCTGGTTGGGGGGTGTGTTGAGTGTTAGAAAATGCATATTTATAAAGGAGAAAACTGTCATTTTACATTTCAAGTCTTACTAACAACCCTTACTTTTATGTATTTAACCTTCTTGGGATGTAATTACGTGTGTGTTATTTTAATTAAGTATTTTATGTATTTTCGGGGCATTATAGTCATTTCACAATAAAGGAGAGATCAGACGGCAAAACGGACATCACTTTTGAACTCAGGATGGTCGAAAACCTTAGGAGGAGCATAAAAGGAAAAATAGCACTATTCACATGTACGGCACTATTCACGTGTACGGTACTGTTCACGATACTGTTCACATAGATGGATCGATGATGTGGCATTGACCGATAATGTGGCATTGACTGATGAGGTGTCACGATCCTGTTGGGATAAAATTCTTATGTACTGTTGATGGTGACGTGGCAGCATATCAGTGGACGAAAAAATCTCGCGTACGGTACATGCATCACACAGGATTATTTTCAACCAAACCGTATTACTGTTCATCCGCGTGGTCAAACCGTGGACTGTTGACTGATGACGTGGCGCAATCCTGAGCGTCCAAACTGTTTTTAATCCGATGGCCATGGTTTACTCCATGTATCTATAAAAAGGGGGCCTCCCCCCCCTAATTTGATATCTCTGAATCCATTTTTGGACTCCATTTTCTGTAATTCTCTCTCCATCTTATATTTTCTTCGTATTTTAATAAATTCCCATTTTGCCCCTAGTTCAATTATGAGTGGCTAATTTTCTTTCAAGCTTGGGTTGAAGGTGAAGTCTCAACATGTGTCATGGGCTTAATTTGGTAAATTTATTTTCTCTTCCCCTCTAGTTTTTGTGGATGTTTTGACTTCTCGTCGACAAATAATACTAATCTTGTCTAGTACCGCCTTGGTTTCACCGGCCCTCTAGTACAAGGTTATTATTATTTGGCACGATAAGCCCTTAGCACCATATTGATTAGAGCGTGGTTCATGAGGTGTGGATTCCCCCCTCATGATTTAATTGACATTAATACGGATTATTTAGCCCATGATGCATGTTGATACGGATCCAGATACCCAAGTACGTCATTTCAATATAATTCTCTTCAATTTATTCTCGCCATTTCAATTCCAATTTTAGAATTTATTATCGCCATTTCAATTTCAATTTTAGGATAATTTAAATCACTTCCACCACAATTCCAACCACCCACTTACAAAATTAATTCTGTACACAATTAAAATCCACCTCTTCGTGGGATCGACACTCGTCACCATTAGTCTATACTACAATAGATTCGTGCGCTTTCGAGTACATTAAAATTTGCACAACATTGGCCAGCCCCACCCCCCAAGGCTATAGCCCACCCGTTATTGTGGCCTTTTTCCGCTGGACGAACTTGGCGCCCCGGCCTTCGAGCGGTTAATTTTGGGTGCGGCTGTGCCCGCGGCCTATTTTTGGCACGCGGAGGCCGCTCGCAAAATCTCGCCCCATTCCGAGTCCGGCGGACGAAGTCGGCCAGCCCCTCCCACCAAGGCTATAGCCCACCCGTTTTTTGGCCATTTTTCCGCTGGACGAACTTGGCGCCCCGGCCTTCGGGTGGTTATTTTTGGGCGCGGCTGTGCCCGTGGCGTATTTTTGGCACGCGGAGGCCGTTCGCAAAGTCTCGCCCCATTCCGAGTCCGGCGGACGAAGTTGGTCAGCCCCTCCCCCCAAGGCTATAGCCCACCCGTTTTTTGGCCATTTTTCCGCTGGACGAACTTGGCGCCCCGGCCTTCGAGCGGTTAATTTTGGGTGCGGCTGTGCCCGCGGCCTATTTTTGGCACGCGGAGGCCGCTCGCAAAATCTCGCCCCATTCCGAGTCCGGCGGACGAAGTCGGCCAGCCCCTCCCCCCAAGGCTATAGCCCACCCGTTTTTTGGCCATTTTTCCGCTGGACGAACTTGGCGCCCCGGCCTTTGGGCGGTTATTTTTCGGCGCGGCTGTGCCCACGACTTATTTTTGGCACGCGGAGGCCGCTCGCAAAGTCTCGCGCCATTCCGAGTCCGGCGGACGAAGTTGGCCAGCCCCTCCCCCCAAGGCTATAGCCCACCCGTTTTTTGGCCATTTTTGCGCTGGACGAACTTGGCGCCCCGGCCTTCGGGCGGTTATTTTTGGGCGCGGCTGTGCCCACGGCCTATTTTTGGCACGCGGAGGCCGCTCGCACAGTCTCGCCCCATTCCGAGTCCAGCGAACGAAGTTGGCCAGCCCCCCCCCAAGGCTATAGCCCACCCGTTTTTTGGCCATTTTTGCGCTGGACGAACTTGGCGCCCCGGCCTTCGGGTGGTTATTTTTGGGCGCGGCTGTGCCCGCGGCGTATTTTTGGCACGCGGAGGCCGTTCGCAAAGTCTCGCCCCATTCCGAGTCCGGCGGACGAAGTTGGTCAGCCCCTCCCCCCAAGGCTATAGCCCACCCGTTTTTTGGCCATTTTTCCGCTGGACGAACTTGGCGCCCCGGCCTTCGAGCGGTTAATTTTGGGCGCGGCTGTGCCCACGGCCTATTTTTGGCACGCGGAGGCCGCTCACAAAATCTCGCCCCATTCCGAGTCCGGCGGACGAAGTCGGCCAGCCCCTCCCCCCAAGGCTATAGCCCACCCGTTTTTTGGCCATTTTTCCGCTGGACGAACTTGGCGCCCCGGCCTTTGGGCGGTTATTTTTCGGCGCGGCTGTGCCCACGACTTATTTTTGGCACGCGGAGGCCACTCGCAAAGTCTCGCGCCATTCCGAGTCCGGCGGACGAAGTTGGCCAGCCCCTCCCCCCAAGGCTATAGCCCACCCGTTTTTTGGCCATTTTTCCGCTGGACGAACTTGGCGCCCCGGCCTTCGGGTGGTTATTTTTGGGCGCGGCTGTGCCCGCGGCCTATTTTTGGCACGCGGAGGCCGCTCGCACAGTCTCGCCCCATTCCGAGTCCAGCGAACGAAGTTGGCCAGCCCCCCCCCCAAGGCTATAGCCCACCCGTTTTTTGGCCATTTTTGCGCGGGACGAACTTGGCGCCCCGGCCTTCGGGTGGTTATTTTTGGGTGCGGCTGTGCCCGCGGCGTATTTTTGGCACGCGGAGGCCGTTCGCAAAGTCTCGCCCCATTCCGAGTCCGGCGGACGAAGTTGGTCAGCCCCTCCCCCCAAGGCTATAGCCCACCCGTTTTTTGGCCATTTTTCCGCTGGACGAACTTGGCGCCCCGGCCTTCGAGCGGTTAATTTTGGGTGCGGCTGTGCCCGCGGCCTATATTTGGCACGCGGAGGCCGCTCGCAATATCTCGCCCCATTCCGAGTCCGGCGGACGAACTCGGCCAGCCCCTCCCCCCAAGGCTATAGCCCACCCGTTTTTTGGCCAATTTTCCGCTGTACGAACTTGGCGCCCCGGCCTTCGGGCGGTTATTTTTCGGCGCGGCTGTGCCCACGACTTATTTTTGGCACGCGGAGGCCGCTCGCAAAGTCTCGTGCCATTCCGAGTCCGGCGGACGAAGTTGGCCAGCCCCTCCCCCCAAGGCTATAGCCCACCCGTTTTTTGGCCATTTTTCCGCTGGACGAACTTGGCGCCCCGGCCTTCGGGCGGTTATTTTTGGGCGCGGCTGTGCCCGCGGCCTATTTTTGGCACGCGGAGGCCGCTCGCACAGTCTCGCCCCATTCCGAGTCCAGCGAACGAAGTTGGCCAGCCCCCCCCCAAGGCTATAGCCCACCCCCGTTTTTGGCTTCGGGCGGTTATTTTTGCGCTGGACGAACTTGGCGCGCAAAGTCTCGCGCCATTCGGGTGGTTATTTTGGCCAGCCCCGCAAGGCTATAGCCCGCCCGTTTTTGGCCATTTTTGCGCTGGGACGAACTTTTGGTGGTTACGCGGAGACCGCGGCGTTCGCAAAGTCTCGCCGTTCCAAAGTCTCGCCCCATTCCGAGTCCGGCGGACGAAGTTGGCCAGCCCCTCCCCCCAAGGCTATAGCCCACCCGTTTTTTGGCCATTTTTCCGCTGGACGAACTTGGCGCCCCGGCCTTCGAGCGGTTAATTTTGGACGCGGCTGTGCCCGCGGCCTATTTTTGGCACGCGGAGGCCGTTTGCAAAATCTCGCCCCATTCCGAGACCGGCGGACGAAGTTGGTCAGCCCCTCCCCCCAAGTCGATAGCCCACCCGTTTTTTGGCCATTTTTCCACTGGGGGGTTTGGGCGCGCCGACCTTCGGGTGGTTATTTTTGGGCGCGACTGTGCCGGTGGCCTATTTTTGGCACGCCGAGGCCGCTGACAAAGTCTCGTCCCATTCCGAGTCCGGCGGACGAAGTTGGCCAGCCCCTCCCCCCAAGGCTATAGCCCACCCGTTTTTTGGCCATTTTTCCGCTGGACGAACTTGGCGCCCCGGCCTTCGAGCGGTTATTTTTGGGCGCGGCTGCGTCCGCGGCCTAATTTTGGCACGCGGAGGCCGCTCGCAAAGTTTCGCCCCATTCCGAGTCCGGCGGACGAAGTTGGCCAGCCCCTCCCCCCAAGGCTATAGCCCACCCGTTTTTTGGCAATTTTTCCGCTGGACGAACTTGGCGCCCCGCCCTTCTGGCAGTTATTTTTGGGCGCGGCTGTGCCCGCGGCCTATTTTTGGCACCC
The DNA here is from genome assembly GCA_030444885.1 of Citrus sp. QX-2021. Taxonomy (NCBI): domain Eukaryota; kingdom Viridiplantae; phylum Streptophyta; class Magnoliopsida; order Sapindales; family Rutaceae; genus Citrus; species Citrus sp. QX-2021. Next base: position 59,499 of record JAUJEF010000048.1, on the reverse strand, counting down.
GGAGTCCGCTTACAAAGTCTCGCCCCATTCCGAGCCCGGCGGACGCATTGGGCCAGCCCCTCCCCCCAAGGCTATAGTCCACCCGTTTTTTGGCCATTTTTCCGCCGGATGATCTTGGCGCCCCGGCCTTCGGGCTGTTAATTTTGGGTACGGCTGTGCCCGCGGCCTATTTTTGGCACTTGGTGGCCGCTCGCAAAGTTTCGTCCCATTCCGAGTCCGGCGGACGAAGTTGGCCAGCCCCTGCCCCCAAGGCTATAGCCCACCCGTTTTTTGGCCATTTTTCCGCTGGGGGGTTTGGGCGTGCCGACCTTCGGGCGGTTATTTTTTTTGCACGGCTGTGCCCGTGGCCTATTTTTGGCATGCGGAGGCCGGTCGTAAAGTCTCGCCCCATTCCGAGTCCGGCGGACGAAGTTGGCCTGCCCCACACCCCAAGGCTATAGCCCACCCGTTTTTTGGCCATTTTTCCGCTGGACGAACTTGGCGCCCCGTCCTTCGGGCGGTTATTTTTGGGCGCGGTTGTGCCCGGGACCTATTTTTGGCACACGGAGGCCGCTCGCAATGTCTCGCGCCATTCCGAGTCCGGCGGACGAAGTTGGCCTGCCCCACACCCCAAGGTTATAGCCCACCCGTTTTTGTGGCCTTTTTCCGCTGGACGAACTTGGCGCCCCGGCCATCGGGCGGTTATTTTTGGGGGCGGCTGTGCCCAGGGCCTATTTTTGGCACACGGAGGCCGCTCGCAAAGTCTCACGTTACTCCGAGTCCGGCGGACGAAGTTGGGTAGCCCCACCCCCCAAGGCTATAGCCGACCCGTTTTTGTGGCCTTTTTCCGCTGGACGAACTTGGCGCCCCGGCCTTCGGGCGGTTATTTTGGGGCGCAGCTGTGGCCGGGGCCTATTTTTGGCACACGGAGGCTGCTCGCAAAGTCTCGCGAGATTCCGAGTCCGGCGGACGAAGTTGGCCAGCCCCATCCCCCAAGGCTATAACCCACCCGTTTTTCTGGCCTTTTTCCGCTGGACGAACTTTGCGCCCCGGCCTTCGGGCGGTTATTTTTGGGCGCGGCTGTGCCCGGGGCCTATTTTTGGCACACGGAGGCCGCTCGCAAAGTCTCGCGCCATTCCGAGTCCGGCAGACGAAGTTGGCCAGCCCCACCCCCCAAGGCTATAGGCCACCCGTTTTTGTGGCCTTTTTCTGCTGGACGAACTTGGCGCCCTGGCCTTCGGGCGGTTATTTTTGGCCGCGGCTCTGCCCGGGGCCTATTTTTGGCACACGGAGGCCGTTCGCAATGTCTCGCGCCATTCCGAGTCCGGCGGACGAAGTTGGCCTGCCCCACACCCCAAGGCTATAGCCCACCCGTTTTTGTGGCCTTTTTCCGCTGGACGAACTTGGCGCCCCGGCCATCGGGCGGTTATTTTTGGGGGCGGCTGTGCCCGGGGCCTATTTTTGGCACACGGAGGCCGCTCGCAAAGTCTCACGTTACTCCGAGTCCGGCGGATGAAGTTGGGTAGCCCCACCCCCCAAGGCTATAGCCGACCCGTTTTTGTGGCCTTTTTCCGCTGGACGAACTTGGCGCCCCGGCCTTCGGGCGGTTATTTTGGGGCGCAGCTGTGGCCGGGGCCTATTTTTGGCACACAGAGGCTGCTCACAAAGTCTCGCGATATTCCGAGTCCGGCGGACGAAGTTGGCCAGCCCCATCCCCCAAGGCTATAACCCACCCATTTTTTTGGCCTTTTTCCGCTGGACGAACTTTGCGCCCCGGCCTTCGGGCGGTTATTTTTGGGCGCGGCTGTGTCCGGGGCCTATTTTTGGCACACGGAGGCCGCTCGCAAAGTCTCGCGCCATTCCGAGTCCGGCGGACGAAGTTGGCCTGCCCCACACCCCAAGGCTATAGCCCACCCGTTTTTTGGCCATTTTTCCGCTGGACGAACTTGGCGCCCCGTCCTTCGGGCGGTTATTTTTGGGCGCGGTTGTGCCCGCGGCCTATTTTTGGCACGCGGAGGCCGCTCGAAACGTCTCGCCCCATTCCGAGTCCCGTGCAAGAAGTGGGCCAGCCCCTCCCCCCAAGGCTATAGCCCACCTGTTTTTTGGCCATTTTTCCGCTGGACGAACTTGGCGCCCCGTCCTTCAGACGGTTATTTTTGGGCGCGGCTGTGTCCGCGGCATATTTTTGGTACGCGGAGGCCGCTCGCAAAGTCTCGCCCCATTCCGAGTCCGGCGGACGAAGTTGGCCAGGCCCTCCCCCCATGGCTATAGCCCTCCCGTTTTTTGGCCATTTTTCCGCTGGACGAACTTGGCGCCCCGGCCTTTGGACAGTTATTTTTGGGCGCGGCTGTGCCCGCGGCCTATTTTTGGCACGCGGAGGCCACTCGCAACGTCTCACCCCATTCCGAGTCCCGTGGACGAAGTGGGCCAGCCCGTCCCCCCAAGGCTATAGCCCACCCGTTTTTTGGCCATTTTTCCGCTGGACGAACTTGGCGCCCCGGCCTTCGGGCGGTTATTTTTGGGCGCGGCTGTGCCCGCGGCCTATTTTTGGCACGCGGAGGCCGCTCGAAACGTCTCGCCCCATTCCGAGTCCCATGGACGAAGTGGGCCAGCCCCTCCCCCCAAGGCTATAGCCCACCCGTTTTTTGGCCATTTTTCCGCTGGACGAACTTGGCGCCCCGGCCTTCAGACGGTTATTTTTGGGCGCGGCTGTGTCCGCGGCCTATTTTTGGTACGCGGAGGCCGCTCGCAAAGTCTCGCCCCATTCCGAGTCCGGCGGACGAAGTTGGCCAGCCCCTCCCCCCAAGGCTATAGCCCACCCGTTTTTTGGCCATTTTTCCGCTGGACGAACTTGGCGCCCCGTCCTTCGGGCGGTTATTTTGGGGCGCGGTTGTGCCCGCGGCCTATTTTTGGTACGCGGAGGCCGCTCGCAAAGTCTCACCCCATTCCGATTCCGGCGGACGAAGTCGGCCAGGCCCACCCCCCAAGGCTATAGCCCACCCGTTTTTTGGCCATTTTTCCGCTGGACGAACTTGGTGCCCCGGCCTTCGGGCGGTTATTTTTGGACGCGGCTGTGCCCGTGGCCTATTTTTGGCACGCGGAGGCCGCTCGCAAAGTCTCACCCCATTCCGAGTCCGGCGGACGAAGTTGGCCAGCCCCTCCCCCCAAGGCTATAGCCCACCCGTTTTTTGGCCATTTTTCCGCTGGACGAACTTGGCGCCCCAGCCTTCGGGTGGTTATTTTTGGGCGCAGCTGTGCCCACGGCCTATTTTTGGTACGCGGAGACCGATCGTATAGTCTCGCCCCATTCCGAGTCCGGCGGACGAAGTTGGCCAGCCCCTCCCCCCAAGGCTATAGCCCACCCGTTTTTTGGCCATTTTTCCGCTGGACGAACTTGGCGCCTCAGCCTTCGGGCGGATGTTTTTGGGCGTGGCTGTCCCCGCGGCCTATTTTTGGCACGCGGAGGCCGCTCGCAAAGTCTCGCCCCATTCCGAGTACCGTGGACGATATTGGCCAGCCCCTCCACCCAAGGCTATAGCCCACCCGTTTTTTGGCCATTTTTCCGCTGAACGAACATGGCGCCCCGGCCTTCGGACGGTTATTTTTGGGCGCAGCTGTGCCCGGGCCTATTTTTGGCACGCGGAGACCACTCGTAAAGTCTCGCCCCATTCCGAGTCCGGCGGACGAAGTTGGCCAGCCCCTCCCCCCAAGGCTATAGCCCACCCGTTTTTTGGCCATTTTTCCGCTGGACGAACTTGGCGCCCCGGCCTTCGGACGGTTATTTTTGGGCGCAGCTGTGCCTGTGGCCTATTTTTGGCACGCGGAGACCACTCGTAAAGTCTCACCCCATTCTGAGTCCGGCGGACGAAGTTGGCCAGCGCCTCCCCCCAAGGCTATAGCCCACCCGTTTTTTCGCCATTTTTCCGCTGGACGAACTTGGCGCCCCGGCCTTCGGGTGGTTATTTTTGGGCACGGCTGTTCCCACGGCCTATTTTTGGCACGCGGAGGCCGCTCGCAAAGTCTCGCCCCATTCCGAGTCCCGCGGACGAAGTTGGCCAGCCCCTCCCCCCAAGGCTATAGCCCACCCGTTTTTTGGCCATTTTTCAACTGGACGAACTTGGCGCCCCGGCCTTCGGGCAGTTATTTTTGGGCGCGGCTGTGCCCGCGGCCTATTTTTGGCACGCGGAGGCCGCTCGCAAAGTCTCGCCCCATTCCGAGTCCCGCGGACGAAGTTGGCCAGCCCCTCCCCCCAAGGCTATAGCCCACCCGTTTTTTGGCCATTTTTCCACTGGACGAACTTGGCGCCCTGGCCTTCGGGCAGTTATTTTTGGGCGCGGCTGTGCCCGCGGCCTATTTTTGGCACGCGGAGGCCGCTCGCAGAGTCTCGCCCCATTCCGAGTCCGGCGGACGAAGTTGGCGAGTCCCTCACCCCAAGGCTATAGCCCACCCGTTTTTTGGCCATTTTTCCGCTGGACGAACTTGGCGCCCCGGCCTTCGGGCGGTTATTTTTGGGCGCGGCTGTGCCCGTGGCCTATTTTTGGCATGCGGAGGCCGCAAGCAAAGTCTCGCCCCATTCCGAGTCCGGCGGACGAAGTTGGCCAGCCCCTCCCCCCAAGGCTATAGCCCACCCGTTTTCTGGCCTTTTTTCCGCTGGACGAACTTGGCGCCCCGGCCTTTGGGCGGTTATTTTTGGGCGCGGCTGTGCCCGCGGCCTATTTTTTGCACGCGGAGGCCGCTCGCAAAGTCTCGCCCCATTCCGAGTCCGGCGGATGAAGTGGGCCAGCCTCTTCACCCAAGGCTATAGCCCACCCGTTTTTTGGCCATTTTTCCGCTGGGGGGTTTGGGCGCAACGACCTACGGGAGGTTAATTTTGGGTGCGGCTGTGCCCGCGGCCTATTTTTGGCACGCGGAGGCCGCTCTTAAAGTCTCGCCCCATTCCAAGTCTGGCGGACGAAGTAGGCCAGCCCCTCCCCCCAAGGCTATAGCCCACCCGTTTTTTGGCCATTTTTCCGCTGGACGAACTTGGCAACCCGGCCTTCGGGCGGTTATTTTTGGGCACGGCTGTGCCCGCGGCGTTTTTTTGGTACGCGGAGGCCGCTCGCAAAGTCTCACCCCATTCAGAGTCCGGCGGATGAAGTTGGCCAGCCCCTCCCCCCAAGGCTATAGCCCACCCGTTTTTTCGCCATTTTTTTGCTGGTCAAACTTGGCGCCCCGGCCTTCGGGTGGTTATTTTTGGGCACGGCTGTTCCCGCGGCCTAGTTTTGGCACGCGAAGGCCGCTCGCAAAGTCTCGCCCCATTCCGAGTCCGGCGGACGAAGTTGGCCAGCCCCTCCCCCCAAGGCTATAGCCCACCCGTTTTTTGGCCATTTTTCCGCTGGACGGACATGGCGCCCCGGGCTTCGGGCGGTTATTTTTGCGCGCGGCTGTGTCCGCGGCCTATTTTTGGCACGCGGAGGCCGCTCGAAAAGTCTCGCCCCATTCCGAGTCCAGCGGACGAAGTTGGCCAGCCCCTCCCCCCAATGCTATAGCCCACCCGCTTTTTTGCCATTTTTCCGCTGGGGGGTTTGGGTGACCTGACCATCGGGCGGTTATTTTTGGGCGCGGCTGTGCCCGCGGCCTATTTTTGGCGCGCGGAGGCCGCTCGCAAAGTCTCGCGCCATTCCGAGTCCAGCGGACGAAGTTGGCCAGCCCCACCCCCCAAGGCTATATCCCACCCGTTTTTGTGGCCTTTTTCCGCTGGACGAACTTGGCGCCCCGGCATTCGGGTGGTTATTTTTGGGCGCGGCTGTGCCCATGGCCTATTTTTTGCACATGGAGGCCCCTCGCAAAGTCTCGCGCCATTCCGAGTCCGGCGGACGAAGTTGGCCAGCCCCACCCCACAAGGCTATAGCCCACCCGTTTTTGTGGCCTTTTTCCGCTGGACGAACTTGGCGCCCCGGCCTTCGGGCGGGTATTTTTGGGGGCGGCTGTGCCCACGGCCTATGTTTGGAACACGGAAGTGCCTCGTAAAGTCTCGTGCCATTTCGAGTCCGGCGGACGAAGTTGGCCAGCCCCACCTCCCAAGGCTATAGCCCACCCGTTTTTGTGGCCTTTTTCCGCTGGACGAACTTGGCGCCCCGGCCTTCGGCCGGGTATTTTTGGGCGCGGCTGTGCCCGCGGCCTATGTTTGGCACATGGAGGTGCCTCGCAAAGTCTCGTGCCATTTCGAGTCTGGCGGACGAAGTGGGCCAGCCCCACCTCCCAAGGCTATAGCCCACCCGTTTTTGTGGCCTTTTTCCGCTGGACGAACTTGGCGCTCCGGCCTTCGGGCGGGTATTTTTGGGCGCGGCTGTGCCCACGGCCTATGTTTGGCACACGGAGGTGCCTCGCAAAGTCTCGTGCCATTCCGAGTCCGGCGGACGAAGTTGGCCAGCCCCACCCCCCAAGGCTATAGCCCACCCGTTTTTTTGGCTTTTTTCCGCTGGACGAACTTGGCGCCCCGGCCATCGGGCGGTTATTTTTAGGTGCGGCTGTGCCTGCGGCCTATTTTTGACACACGGAGTCCCCTCACAAAGTCTCCCACCATTCCTAGTCCGGCGGACGAAGTTGGCCAGCCCCAGCCCCCAAGGCTATAGCCCACCCATTTTTGTGGCCTTTTTCCGCTGGACGAACTTGGCACCCCGGCCTTCGGGCGGTTATTTTTGGGCGCGGCTGTGCCCGCGGCCTAGTTTTGGCACACGGAGGCTGCTCGCAAAGTCTCGCCCAATTCCGACTCCGGCGGACGAAGTTGGCAAGCCCCTCCCCCCAAGGCTATAGCCCACTCGTTTTTTGGCCATTTTTCCGATGGACGAACTTGGCGTCCCGGCCTTCGGGCGGTTATTTTTGGGCGCAGCTGTGACCGCGGCCTATTTTTGGCACGCGGAGGCCATTCGCAAAGTCTCGCTCCGTTCTGAGTCTGGCGGACGAAGTGGGCAAGCCCCTCCCCCCAAGGCTATAGCCCACCCGTTTTTTGGCCATTTTTCTGCTGGACGAACATGGCGCCCCGGCCTTCGGGCGGTTATTTTTGGGCGCGGCTGTGCCCGCGGCCTATTTTTGGCACGCGGAAGCCGATCGCAAAGTCTCGCCCCATTCCGAGTCCGGCGGACGATGTTGGCCAGCCCCTTCCCCCAAGGCAATAGCCCACCCGTTTTTTGGCCATTTTTCCGCTGGGGGGTTTGGACGCGCCGACCTTCGGGCAGTTATTTTTGGGCGCGGCTCTGCCCGTGGCCTATTTTTGGAACGCGGAGGCCGCTCGCAAAGTCTCGCCCCATTCCGAGTCCGGCTGACGAAGTGGGCCAGCCCCTCCCCCCAAGGCTATAGCCCAACCGTTTTTTGGCCATTTTTCCGCTGGACGAACTTGGCGCCCCGGCCTTTGGGCAGTTATTTTTGGGCGCAGCTGTGACCGCGGCCTATTTTTGGCACGCGGAGGCCGTTCGCAAAGTCTCGCTCCGTTCTGAGTCTGGCGGACGAAGTGGGCAAGCCCCTCCCCCCAAGGCTATAGCCCACCCGTTTTTTGGCCATTTTTCTGCTGGACGAACATGGCGCCCCGGCCTTCGGGCGGTTATTTTTGGGCGCGGCTGTGCCCGCGGCCTATTTTTGGCACGCGGAGGCCGCTCGCAAAGTCTCACCCAATTGCGAGTCCGGCGGACGAAGTTGGCCAGCCCCTCCTCCCAAGGCTATAGCCCACCCGTTTTTTGGCCATTTTTCCGCTGGGGGGTTTGGGCACGGCTGTGCCCGTGGCCTATTTTTGGCATTCGGAGGCTGCTCGCAAAGGCTCGCCCCATTCCGAGTCCGGCGGACGAAGTGGGCCAGCCCCTCCCCCCAGGGCTATAGCCCACCCGTTTTTTGGCCATTTTTCCGCTGGACGAACTTGGCGCCCCGGCCAGCGGGCGGTTATTTTTGGGCGCGGCTGTGCCCGCGGCCTATTTTTGGCACGCAGAGGCTGCTCGCAAAGTCTCGCCCAATTCCGACTCCGGCGGACGAAGTTGGCAAGCCCCTCCCCCCAAGGCTATAGCCCACTTGTTTTTTGGCCATTTTTCCGATGGACGAACTTGGCGTCCCGGCCTTCGGGCGGTTATTTTTGGGCGCAGCTGTGACCGCGGCCTATTTTTGGCACGCGGAGGCCATTCGCAAAGTCTCGCTCCGTTCTGAGTCTGGCGGACGAAGTGGGCAAGCCCCTCCCCCCAAGGCTATAGCCCACCCGTTTTTTGGCCATTTTTCTGCTGGACGAACATGGCGCCCCGGCCTTCGGGCGGTTATTTTTGGGCGCGGCTGTGCCCGCGGCCTATTTTTGGCACGCGGAAGCCGATCGCAAAGTCTCGCCCCATTCCGAGTCCGGCGGACGATGTTGGCCAGCCCCTTCCCCCAAGGCAATAGCCCACCCGTTTTTTGGCCATTTTTCCGCTGGGGGGTTTGGACGCGCCGACCTTCGGGCAGTTATTTTTGGGCGCGGCTCTGCCCGTGGCCTATTTTTGGAACGCGGAGGCCGCTCGCAAAGTCTCGCCCCATTCCGAGTCCGGCTGACGAAGTGGGCCAGCCCCTCCCCCCAAGGCTATAGCCCAACCGTTTTTTGGCCATTTTTCCGCTGGACGAACTTGGCGCCCCGGCCTTTGGGCAGTTATTTTTGGGCGCAGCTGTGACCACGGCCTATTTTTGGCACGCGGAGGCCGTTCCCAAAGTCTCGCTCCGTTCTGAGTCTGGCGGACGAAGTGGGCAAGCCCCTCCCCCCAAGGCTATAGCCCACCCGTTTTTTGGCCATTTTTCTGCTGGACGAACATGGCGCCCCGGCCTTCGGGCGGTTATTTTTGGGCGCGGCTGTGCCCGCGGCCTATTTTTGGCACGCGGAGGCCGCTCGCAAAGTCTCACCCAATTGCGAGTCCGGCGGACGAAGTTGGCCAGCCCCTCCTCCCAAGGCTATAGCCCACCCATTTTTTGGCCATTTTTCCGCTGGGGGGTTTGGGCACGGCTGTGCCCGTGGCCTATTTTTGGCATTCGGAGGCTGCTCGGAAAGGCTCGCCCCATTACGAGTCCGGCGGACGAAGTGGGCCAGCCCCTCCCCCCAGGGCTATAGCCCACCCGTTTTTTGGCCATTTTTCCGCTGGACGAACTTGGCGCACCGGCCAGCGGGCGGTTATTTTTGGGCGCGGCTGTGCCCGCGGCCTATTTTTGGCACGCAGAGGCTGCTCGCAAAGTCTCGCCCAATTCCGACTCCGGCGGACGAAGTTGGCAAGCCCCTCCCCCCAAGGCTATAGCCCACTCGTTTTTTGGCCATTTTTCCGATGGACGAACTTGGCGTCCCGGCCTTCGGGCGGTTATTTTTGGGCGCAGCTGTGACCGCGGCCTATTTTTGGCACGCGGAGGCCATTCGCAAAGTCTCGCTCCGTTCTGAGTCTGGCGGACGAAGTGGGCAAGCCCCTCCCCCCAAGGCTATAGCCCACCCGTTTTTTGGCCATTTTTCTGCTGGACGAACATGGCGCCCCGGCCTTCGGGCGGTTATTTTTGGGCGCGGCTGTGCCCGCGGCCTATTTTTGGCACGCGGAAGCCGATCGCAAAGTCTCGCCCCATTCCGAGTCCGGCGGACGATGTTGGCCAGCCCCTTCCCCCAAGGCAATAGCCCACCCGTTTTTTGGCCATTTTTCCGCTGGGGGGTTTGGACGCGCCGACCTTCGGGCAGTTATTTTTGGGCGCGGCTCTGCCCGTGGCCTATTTTTGGAACGCGGAGGCCGCTCGCAAAGTCTCGCCCCATTCCGAGTCCGGCTGACGAAGTGGGCCAGCCCCTCCCCCCAAGGCTATAGCCCAACCGTTTTTTGGCCATTTTTCCGCTGGACGAACTTGGCGCCCCGGCCTTTGGGCAGTTATTTTTGGGCGCAGCTGTGACCGCGGCCTATTTTTGGCACGCGGAGGCCGTTCGCAAAGTCTCGCTCCGTTCTGAGTCTGGCGGACGAAGTGGGCAAGCCCCTCCCCCCAAGGCTATAGCCCACCCGTTTTTTGGCCATTTTTCTGCTGGACGAACATGGCGCCCCGGCCTTCGGGCGGTTATTTTTGGGTGCGGCTGTGCCCGCGGCCTATTTTTGGCACGCGGAAGCCGATCGCAAAGTCTCGCCCCATTCCGAGTCCGGCGGACGATGTTGGCCAGCCCCTTCCCCCAAGGCAATAGCCCACCCGTTTTTTGGCCATTTTTCCGCTGGGGGGTTTGGACGCGCCGACCTTCGGGCAGTTATTTTTGGCCACGGCTCTGCCCGTGGCCTATTTTTGGAACGCGGAGGCCGCTCGCAAAGTCTCGCCCCATTCCGAGTCCGGCTGACGAAGTGGGCCAGCCCCTCCCCCCAAGGCTATAGCCCAACCGTTTTTTGGCCATTTTTCCGCTGGACGAACTTGGCGCCCCGGCCTTCGGGCAGTTATTTTTGGGCGCAGCTGTGCCCACGGCCTATTTTTGGCACGCGGAGGCCGCTCGTAAACTTTCGCCCCATTCCGAGTTTGGCGGACGAAGTCGGCCAGCCCCTCCCCCCAAGGCTATAGCCCACCCGTTTTTTGGCCATTTTTCCGCTGGACGAACTTGGCGCCCCGGCCTTCGAGGTGTTATTTTTGGGTGCGGCTGTTCCCGCGGCCTATTTTTAGCACGTGGAGGCCGCTCGCAAAGTCTCACCCAATTGGGAGTCCGGCGGACGAAGTTGGCCAGCCCCTCCTCCCAAGGCTATAGCCCACCCGTTTTTTGGCCATTTTTCCGCTGGGGGGTTTGGGCGCGGCTGTGCCCGTGCCCTATTTTTGGCATGCGGAGGCTGCTCGCAAAGGCTCGCCCCATTCCGAGTCCGGCGGACGAAGTGGGCCAGCCCCTCCCCCCAGGGCTATAGCCCACCCGTTTTTTGGCCATTTTTCCGCTGGACGAACTTGGCGCCCCGGCCAGCGGGCGGTTATTTTTGGGCGCGGCTGTGCCCGCGTCCTATTTTTGGCCCGCGGAGGCAGTTCGCAAGGTCTCGCCCCATTCCGAGTCCGGCGGACGAAGTTGGCCAGCCCCTCCCCCCAAGGCTATAGCCCACCCATTTTTTGGCCATTTTTCCGCTGGGGGTTTGGGCGCGCCGACCTTCGGGGGGTTATTTTTGGGCGCGGCTGGGCCCGTGGCCTAGTTTTGGCACGCGGAGGCTGCTCGCAAAGGCTCGCCCCATTCCGAGTTCGGCGGACGAGGTTGGCCAGCCCCTCCCCCCAAGGCTATAGCCCACCCGTTTTTTGGCCTTTTTTTCGCTGGACGAACATGGCGGCCCGGCCTTCGGGCGGTTATTTTTGGACGCGGCTGTGCTCGCGGACTATTTTTGGCACGCGGAGGCCGCTCGCAAAGTCTCGTCCCATTCCGAGTCCGGTGGACAAATTTGGCCAGCCCCTCCCCCCAAGGCTATAGCCCACCCGTTTTTTGACCATTTTTCCGCTGGATGAACTTGGCGCCCCGGCGATCGGGCGGTTATTTTTGGGCGCGGCTGTGCCCGCGGCCTATTTTTGGCACGCGGAGACCGCTCGCAAGGTCTCGCCCCATTCCGAGTCTGGCGGACGAAGTGGGCCAGCCCCTCCCGCCAAGGCTATAGCCCACCCGTTTTTTGGCATTTTTTCGCTGGAGGGTTTGGGCGCGCCGACCTTCGGGGGGTTATATTTGGGCGCGGCTGTGCCCGCGGCATATTTTTGGCATGCGGAAGCCGCTCGCAAAGTCTCGCCCCATTGCAAGTCCGGCGGACGCAGTTGGCCAGCCCCTCCCCCCAAAGCTATAGCACACCTGTTTTTTGGCCATATTTCCGCTGGGGGGTTTAGGCGCGCCGACCTTTGGGTGGTTATTTTTGGGCGCGGCTGTGCCCACGGCCTATTTTTGGCACGCGGAGACCGCTCGCAAAGTCTCGCCCCATTCCGAGTCCGGCGGACGAAGTGGGCCAGCCCCTCCCCACAAAGCTATAGCCCACCCGTTTTTTGGCCATTTTTACGCTGGGGGGTTTCTGCGCGCCGACCTTCGGGGGGTTATTTTTGGACGCGGCTGTGCCCGCGGCCTATTTTTAGCACGCGGAGGCCGCTCGTAAAGTCTCGCGGCAGTCCGAGTCTGGCGGACGAAGATGGCCAGCCCCACCCCCCAAGGCTATAGCCCACCCGTTTTTGTGGCCTTTTTCCGCTGGACGAACTTGGCGCCCTGGACTTAGGGCAGTTATTTTTGGCTGCGGCTGTGCCCGGGGCCAATTTTTGGCACACGGAGGCCGCTCGCAAATTCTCGCGCAATTCCGAGTCCGGCGGACGAAGTTGGCGAGCCCCACCCCACAAGGCTATAGCCCACCCGTTATTGTGGCCTTTTTCCGCTGGACGAACTTGGCGCCCCGGCCTTCGGGCAGTTATTTTTGGGCGCGTCTATGCCCGGGGCCAATTTTTGGCACACGGAGGCCGCTCGCAAAGTCTCGCGCCAGTCCGAGTCTGGCGGACGAAGATGGCCAGCCCCACCCCCCAAGGCTATAGCCCACCCGTTTTTGTGGCCTTTTTCTGCTGGACGAACTTGGCGCCCCGGCCTTAGGGCAGTTATTTTTGGCTGCGGCTGTGCCCGGGGCCTATTTTTGGCACACGGAGGCCGCTCGCAAAGTCTCCCGCCATTCCGAGTCCGGCAGACGAATTTGGCCAGCCCCACCCCCGAAGGCTATAGCCCACCCGTTGTTGTGGCCTTTTTCCGCTGGACGAACTTGGCGCCCCGGCCTTCGGGCAGTTATTTTTTGCCGCGGCTGTGCCCGGGGCGTATTTTTAGCACACGGAGACCGCTCGTCAAGTCTCGCACCATTCCGAATCTGGCGGACGAAGTGGGCCAGCCCCACCCCCAAGGGTATAGCCCACGCGTTTTTATGGCCTTTTTCCGCTGGACGAACTTCGCGCCGCGGCCTACGGGCGGTTATTTTTGGGCGCGGCTGTGCCCGGGGCCAATTTTTGGCACACGAAGACCGCTCGCAAAGTCTCGCGCCATTCCGAGTCCGGCGGACGAAGTGGGCCAGCCCCACCCCCCAAGGCTATAGCCCACCCGTTTTTCTGGGCTTTTTCCGCGGGACGAACTTGGCGCCCCGGCCTTCGGGCGGTTATTTTTGGGCGCGGCTGTGCCCGGGGCCTATTTTTGGCACACGGAGGCCGCTCGCAAAGTCTCGCGCCATTCCGAGTCCGGCGGACAAAGTTGGCCAGCCCCACCCCCCAAGGCATAGCCCACCCGTTTTTGTGGCCTTTTTCCGCTGGACGAACTTGGCGCCCCGTCCTTCAGGCAGTTATTTTTGTGCGCAGCTGTGTCCGGGGCCTATTTTTGGCACACGGAGGCCGCTCGCAAGGTCTCGCGCCATTCCGAGTCCGGCGGACGAAGTTGGCCAGCCCCACCCCCCAAGGATATAGCCCACCCGTTTTTGTGGCCTTTTTCCGCGGGACGAACTTGGCGCCCCGGCCTTCGGGCGGTTATTTTTGGGCGCGGCTATGACCGGGGCCTATTTTTGGCAAACGGAGGCCACTCGCAAAGTCTCGCGCCATTCCGAGTCCGGCGGACGAAGTTGGCCAGCCCCACCCCCCAAGGATATAGCCTACCCGTTTTTGTGGCCTTTTTCCGCTCGACGAACTTGGCGCCCCGGCCTTCGAGCGGTTATTTTTGGGCGCGGCTGTGCCCGGGGCCTATTTTTGGCACACGGAGGCCGCTCGCAAAGTGTCTCGCCATTCCGAGTCCGGCGGACGAAGTGGGCCAGGCCCACCAGCCAAGGCTATAGCCCACCCGTTTATGTGGCCTTTTTCCGCTGGACGAACTTCGCGCCCCGGCCTTCGGGCGGTTATTTTTGGGCGTGGCTGTGTCCGGGACCTATTTTTGGCACACGGAGGCCGCTCGCAAAGTCTCGCAGCATTCCAAGTTCGGCGGACGAAGTGGGCCAGCCCCACCCCCCAAGGCTATAGCACACCCGTTTTTGTGGCCTTTTTCCGCTGGACGAACTTGGCGCCCCGGCCTTCAAGCGGTTATTTTTGGGCACGGCTGTGTCCGGGGCCTATTTTTGGCACACGGAGGCCGCTCGCAAAGTGTCGCGCCATTCAGAGTCCGGCGGACGAAGTGGGCCAGCCCCACCAGCCAAGGCTATAGCCCACCCGTTTTTGTGGACTTTTTCAGCTGGACGAACTTCGCGCCCCGGCCTTCGGGCGGTTATTTTTGGGCGTGGCTGTGTCCGGGGCCTATTTTTGGCCCACGGAGGCCGCTCGTAAAGTCTCGCAGCATTCCGAGTGCGGCGGACGAAGTGGGCCAGCCCCACCCCCCAAGGCTATAGCCCACCCGTTTTTGTGGCCTTTCTCCGCTGGACGAACTTGGCGCCCCGGCCTTCGGGCAGTTATTTTTGGACGCGGCTGTGCCCGGGGCCTATTTTTGGCACACGGAGGCCGCTCGCAAAGTCTCGCGCCATTCCGAGCCCGGCGGACGAAGTTGGCCTGCCCCACCCCCCAAGGCTATAGCCCACCCGTGTTTGTGGCCTTTTTCCGCTGGACGAACTTGGCGCCCCGGCCTTCGGACGCGGCTGTGCCCGGGGCGTATTTTTGGCACACGGAGGCCGCTCGCAAAGTCTAGCACCATTCCGAGTCCGGCGGACAAAGTTGGCCAGCCCCACCCCCCAAGGCTATAGCCCACCCGTTTTTCTGGCCTTTTTCCGCGGGACGAACTTGTCGCCCCGGCCTTCGGGCGGTTATATTTGGGCGCGGCTAAGACCGGGGCCTATTTTTTGCAAACGGAGGCCGCTCGCAAAGTCTCGCGCCATTCCGAGTCCGGCGGACGAAGTTGGCCAGCCCCACCCCCCAAGGATATAGCCTACCCGTTTTTGTGGCCTTTTTCCGCTGGACGAACTTGGCGCCCCGGCCTTCGAGCGGTTACTTTTGGGCGCGGCTGTGCCCGGGGCCTATTTTTGGCACACGGAGGCCGCTCGCAAAGTGTCGCGCCATTCCGAGTCCGGCGGACGAAGTGGGCCAGCCCCACTAGCCAAGGCTATAGCCCACCCGTTTTTGTGGCCTTTTTCCGCTGGACGAACTTCGCGCCCCGGCCTTCGGGCGGTTATTTTTGGGCGTGGCTGTATCCGGGGCCTATTTTTGGCACACGGAGGCCGCTCGCAAAGTCTCGCAGCATTCCGTGTGCGGCGGACGAAGTGGGCCAGCCCCACCCCCCAAGGCTATAGCCCACCCGTTTTTGTGGCCTTTTTCCGCAGGACGAACTTGGCGTCCCGGCCTTCGGGCGGTTATATTTGGGCGCGGTAAGACCGGGGCCTATTTTTGGCAAACGGAGGCCGCTCGTAAACTCTTGCCCCATTCCGAGTCCGTCGGACGAAGTTGGCCAGCCCCTCCCCCCAAGGCTATAGCCCACCCGTTTTTTGGCCATTTTTCCGCTGGACGAACTTGGCGCCCCGGCCTTCGGGGGTTATTTTTGGGCGCGGCTGTGCCCGCAGCCTATTTTTGGCATGCGGAGGCTGCTCGCAAACTCTTGCCCCATTCCGAGTCCGGCGGACGAAGTTGGCCAGCCCCTCCCCCCAAGGCTATAGCCCACCCGGTTTTTGGCCATTTTTCCGCTGGACGAACTTGGCTCCCCGGCCTTCGGGCGGTTATTTTTGGGCACGGCAAACCCCGCGGCCTATTTTTGGCACGCGGAGGCCCCTTGCAAAGTCTCGCCGCATTCCGAGTCCGGCGGACGAACTTGGCCAGCCCCTCCCCCCAAGGCAATAGCCCACCCGTTTTTTGGCCATTTTTCCGCTGGAGGGTTTGGGCGCGCCGATGTTCGCGGGGTTATTTTTTCGCCCGGCTGTGCCCGCGGCCTATTTTTGGCACGCGGAGGCTGTTTGCAAAGTCTCGCCCTATTCCGAGTCCGGCGGACGAAGATGGCCAGCCCCTCCCCCCAAGGCTATAGCCCACCCGTTTTTTAGCCATTTTTCCGCTGGACGAACTTGGCGCCCCAGCCTTCGGGCTGTTATTTTTGGGCGCGGCTGTGCCCATGGCCTATTTTTGGCTCGCGGAGGCCGCTCGCAAACTCTCGCCCCATTCCGAGTCCAGCGGACGAAGTTCGCCAGCCCCTCCCGCAAGGCTATAGCCCACCTGTTTTTTGGCCATTTTTCCGCAGGGGGGCTTGGGCACGCCAGCCTTCGGGGGCAATTTTTGGGCGCGGCTGTTCCCGCGGCCTATTTTTGGCACGCGGAGGCCGCTCACAAAGTCTCGCCCCATTCCGAGTCCGGCGGACGAAGTTGGCCAGCCCCTCCCCCCAAGGCTATCGCCCACCCGTTTTTTGTCCATTTTTCCGCTGGAGGAACTTGGCGCCCCGGTCTTCGGGCCGTTATTTTTGGGCGCGGCTGTGCCCGCGGCCTATTTTTGGCATGCGGAGGCCGCTCGCAAACTCTTACCCCATTCCGAGTCCGGCGGACGAAGTTGGCCAGCCCCTCCCTCCAAGGCTATAGCCCACCCGTTTTTTGGCCATTTTTCCGCTGGACGAACTTGGCGCCCTGGCCTTCGGGCGGTTATTTTAGGGCGCGGCAGTTCCCGCGGCCCATTTTTGGCACGTAGAGGCCCCTTGCAAAGTCTCGCCGCATTCCGAGTCCGGCGGACGAAGTTGGCCAGCCCCTCCCCTCACGGCAATAGCCCACCCGTTTTTTGGCCATTTTTCCGCTGGAGGGTTTGGGCGCGCCGATGTTCGGGGGGGTATTTTTGGAGCGGCTGTGCCCGCGGCCTATTTTTGGCACGCGGAGGCTGCTCGCAAAGTCTCGACCCATTCCGAGTCCGGCGGACGAAGTTGGCCAGCCCCTCCCCCCAAGGCTATAGCCCACCTGTTTTTTGGCCATTTTTCCGCTGGGGGGTTTGGGCGCGCCGACCTTCGGGGGGTTATTTTTGGGCGTGGCTGTGCCCGATGAATATTTTTGTCACGCGGAGGCTGCTCGCAAAGTCTCGCCCCATTCCGAGTCCGGCGGACGAAGTTGGCCAGCCCCTCCCCCCAAGGCTATAGCCCACCCGTTTTTTGGCCATTTTTCCGCTGGGGGTTTGGGCGCGCCGACCTTCGGGGGGTTATTTTTGGGCGTGGCTGTGCCCGCGGCCTATTTTTGGCACGCGGAGGCCGCTCGCAAAGTCTCACCCCATTCCGAGTCCGGCGGACGAAGTTGGCCAGCCCCTCCCCCCAAGGCTATAGCCCACCCGTTTTTTGGCCATTTTTCCGCTGGAGGAACTTGGCGCCCCGGCCTTCGGGTGGTTATTTTCGGGCGCGGCTGTGCCCGCGGCCTTTTTTTGGCACGCGGCGGCCGCTCGCAAACTCCTGCCCCATTCCGAGTCCGGTGGACGAAGTTGGCCAGCCCCTCCCCCCAAGGCTATAGCCCACCCGTTTTTTGGCCATTTTTCCGTTGGACGAACTTGGCGCCCCGGCCTTCGGGGGGTTATTTTTGGGCGCGGCTGTGCCCGCAGCCTATTTTTGGCACGCGGAGGGCGCTCGCAAAGTCTCGCCCCATTCCGAGTCCGGCGGACGATGTTGGCCAGCCCCTCCCCCCAAGGCTATAGCCCACCCTTTTTTGGCCATTTTTCGGCTGGGGGGTTTGGGCGCGCCGACCTTCGGGGGGTTATTTTTGGGCGCGGCTGTGCCCGCGGCCTATTTTTGGCACGCGGAGGCCGCTCGCAAAGTCTCGCCCCATTCCGAGTCCGGCGGACGAAGTTGGCCAGCCCCTCCCCCCAAGGCTATAGCCCACCCGGTTTTTGGCTATTTTTCCGCTAGGGGGTTCGGGCGCGCCGACCTTCGCGGGGTATTTTTTGGGCGCGGCTGAGTCCGCGGCCTATTTTTGGAATGCGGCGGCCGCTCGCAAAGTCTTGCCCAATTCCGAGTCCGGCGGACGAAGTTGGCCAGCCCCTCCCCCCAAGGCTATAGCCCACCCGTTTTTTGGCCATTTTTCCGCTGGACGAACTTGGCGCCCCGGCCTTCGGGCTGTTATTTTTGGACGCGGCTGTGTCCGCGGTCTATTTTTGGCACGCGGAGGCCGTTCGCAAAGTCTCGCCACATTCCGAGTCCGACGGACGTAGTTGGCCAGCCCCTCCCCCCAAGGCTATAGCCCACCGGTTTTTTGGCCATTTTTCCGCTGGACGAACTTGGCGCCCCGGCGTTCGGGCGGTTATTTTTGGGTGCGGCTGTGCCCGCGGCCTATTTTTGGCACGCGGAGGCCGCTCGCAAAGTCTCTCCGCATTCCGAGTCCGGCGGACGAAGTGGGCCAGCCCCTCCCCCCAAGGCTATAGCCCACCAGTTTTTTGGTCATTTTTCCGCTGGACGAACTTGGCGCCCCGGCCTTCGGGCGGTAATTTTTGGGCGTGGCTGTGCCCGCGGCCTATTTTTGGCACGCGGAGGCCGCTCGCAAAGTCTCGCCCCATTACGAGTCCGGCGGACGAAGTTGGCCAGCCCCTCCCCCCAAGGCTATAGCCCACCCGTTTTTTGGCCATTTTTCCGCGGGACGAACTTGGCGCCCCGGCCTTCGGGCGATTATTTTTGGGCGCGGCTGTGCCCGCGGCCTATTTTTGGCACGCGGAGGCCGCTCGCAAAGTCTCACCCTATGCCGAGTCGGGCGGACGAACTTGGCCAGCCCCTCCCCCCAAGGCTATAGCCCAGCCGTTTTTTGGCCATTTTTCCGCTGGGGGGTTTGGGCGAGCCGACCTTCGGGGGGTTATTTTTCGTCGCAGCTCTGCCCGCGGCCTATTTTTGGCACACGGAGGCCGCTCGCAAAGTCTTACCCCATTCCGAGCCCGGCGGACGAAGTGGGCCAGCCCCTCCCCCCAAGGATATAGCCCACCCGTTTTTTGGCCATTTTTCCGCTGGACGAACTTGGCGCCCCGGCCTTCGGGGGGTTATTTTTTGATGCGGCTGTGCCCACGGCCTATTTTTGGCACGCGGAGGCCGCTCACAAAGTCTCGCCCCATTCCGAGTCCGGCGGACGAAGTTGGCCAGCGCTTCCCCCCAAGGCTATAGCCCACCCGTTTTTTGGCCATTTTTCCGCTGGACGAACTAGGCGTCCCGGCCTTCGGGCGGTTATTTTTCGTAGCGGCTGTGCCCGCAGCCTATTTTTTGCATGCGGAGGCCGCTCGCAAAGTCTCGCCCCATTCCGCGTCAGGCGGACGAAGTCGGCCAGCCCCTCCCCCCAAGGCTATAGCCCACCCGTTTTTTGGCCATTTTTCCGCTGGACGAACTTCGCGCCCCGGCCTTCGGGGGGTTATTATTGGGCGCGGCAATGCCCGCGGCCTATTTTTGGCACGTGGTTGCCACTCGCAATGTCTCGCCCCATTCTGAGTCCGGCGGACGAAGTTGGCCAGCGCCTCCCCCCAAGGCTATAGCCCACCCGTTTTTTGGCCATTTTTCCGCTGGACGAACTTGGCGCCCTGGCCTTCGGGCGGTTATTTTAGGGCGCGGCAGTTCCCGCGGCCCATTTTTGGCACGTAGAGGCCCCTTGCAAAGTCTCGCCGCATTCCGAGTCCGGCGGACGAAGTTGGCCAGCCCCTCCCCTCACGGCAATAGCCCACCCGTTTTTTGGCCATTTTTCCGCTGGAGGGTTTGGGCGCGCCGATGTTCGGGGGGGTATTTTTGGAGCGGCTGTGCCCGCGGCCTATTTTTGGCACGCGGAGGCTGCTCGCAAAGTCTCGACCCATTCCGAGTCCGGCGGACGAAGTTGGCCAGCCCCTCCCCCCAAGGCTATAGCCCACCTGTTTTTTGGCCATTTTTCCGCTGGGGGGTTTGGGCGCGCCGACCTTCGGGGGGTTATTTTTGGGCGTGGCTGTGCCCGCGGCCTATTTTTGGCACGCGGAGGCCGCTCGCAAAGTCTCACCCCATTCCGAGTCCGGCGGATGAAGTTGGCCAGCCCCTCCCCCCAAGGCTATAGCCCACCCGTTTTTTGGCCATTTTTCCGCTGGAGGAACTTGGCGCCCCGGCCTTCGGGCGGTTATTTTCGGGCGCGGCTGTGCCCGCGGCCTTTTTTTGGCACGCGGCGGCCGCTCGCAAACTCTTGCCCCATTCCGAGTCCGGTGGACGAAGTTGGCCAGCCCCTCCCCCCAAGGCTATAGCCCACCCGTTTTTTGGCCATTTTTCCGTTGGACGAACTTGGCGCCCCGGCCTTCGGGGGGTTATTTTTGGGCGCGGCTGTGCCCGCAGCCTATTTTTGGCACGCGGAGGGCGCTCGCAAAGTCTCGCCCCATTCCGAGTCCGGCGGACGAAGTTGGCCAGCCCCTCCCCCCAAGGCTATAGCCCACCGGTTTTTTGGCCATTTTTCCGCTGGACGAACTTGGCGCCCCGGCGTTCGGGCGGTTATTTTTGGGTGCGGCTGTGCCCGCGGCCTATTTTTGGCACGCGGAGGCCGCTCGCAAAGTCTCTCCGCATTCCGAGTCCGGCGGACGAAGTGGGCCAGCCCCTCCCCCCAAGGCTATAGCCCACCAGTTTTTTGGTCATTTTTCCGCTGGACGAACTTGGCGCCCCGGCCTTCGGGCGGTAATTTTTGGGCGTGGCTGTGCCCGCGGCCTATTTTTGGCACGCGGAGGCCGCTCGCAAAGTCTCGCCCCATTACGAGTCCGGCGGACGAAGTTGGCCAGCCCCTCCCCCCAAGGCTATAGCCCACCCGTTTTTTGGCCATTTTTCCGCGGGACGAACTTGGCGCCCCGGCCTTCGGGCGATTATTTTTGGGCGCGGCTGTGCCCGCGGCCTATTTTTGGCACGCGGAGGCCGCTCGCAAAGTCTCACCCTATGCCGAGTCGGGCGGACGAACTTGGCCAGCCCCTCCCCCCAAGGCTATAGCCCAACCGTTTTTTGGCCATTTTTCCGCTGGGGGGTTTGGGCGAGCCGACCTTCGGGGGGTTATTTTTCGTCGCAGCTCTGCCCGCGGCCTATTTTTGGCACACGGAGGCCGCTCGCAAAGTCTTACCCCATTCCGAGCCCGGCGGACGAAGTGGGCCAGCCCCTCCCCCCAAGGATATAGCCCACCCGTTTTTTGGCCATTTTTCCGCTGGACGAACTTGGCGCCCCGGCCTTCGGGGGGTTATTTTTTGATGCGGCTGTGCCCACGGCCTATTTTTGGCACGCGGAGGCCGCTCACAAAGTCTCGCCCCATTCCGAGTCCGGCGGACGAAGTTGGCCAGCGCTTCCCCCCAAGGCTATAGCCCACCCGTTTTTTGGCCATTTTTCCGCTGGACGAACTTGGCGTCCCGGCCTTCGGGCGGTTATTTTTCGTAGCGGCTGTGCCCGCAGCCTATTTTTTGCATGCGGAGGCCGCTCGCAAAGTCTCGCCCCATTCCGAGTCAGGCGGACGAAGTTGGCCAGCCCCTCCCCCCAAGGCTATAGCCCACCCGTTTTTTGGCCATTTTTCCGCTGGACGAACTTCGCGCCTCGGCCTTCGGGGGGTTATTATTGGGCGCGGCAATGCCCGCGGCCTAGTTTTGGCACGTGGTTGCCACTCGCAATGTCTCGCCCCATTCTGAGTCCGGCGGACGAAGTTGGCCAGCGCCTCCCCCCAAGGCTATAGCCCACCCGTTTTTTGGCCATTTTTCCGCTGGACGAACTTGGCGCCCTGGCCTTCGGGCGGTTATTTTAGGGCGCGGCAGTTCCCGCGGCCCATTTTTGGCACGTAGAGGCCCCTTGCAAAGTCTCGCCGCATTCCGAGTCCGGCGGACGAAGTTGGCCAGCCCCTCCCCTCACGGCAATAGCCCACCCGTTTTTTGGCCATTTTTCCGCTGGAGGGTTTGGGCGCGCCGATGTTCGGGGGGGTATTTTTGGAGCGGCTGTGCCCGCGGCCTATTTTTGGCACGCGGAGGCCGCTCGCAAAGTCTAGCCCCATTCAGAGTCCGGCGGACGAAGTCGGCCCGCCCCTCCCCCCAAGGCTATAGCTCACCCGTTTTTTGGCCATTTTTCCACAGGGGGGTTTGGGCGCGGCTGGGCCCGCGGCCTATTTTTGGCACGCAGAGGCCGCTCGCAAAGTCTCACCCCATTCCGAGTCCGGCGGATGAAGTTGGCCAGCCCCTCCCCCCAAGGCTATAGCCCACCCGTTTTTTGGCCATTTTTCCGCTGGAGGAACTTGGCGCCCCGGCCTTCGGGCGGTTATTTTCGGGCGCGGCTGTGCCCGCGGCCTTTTTTTGGCACGCGGCGGCCGCTCGCAAACTCTTGCCCCATTCCGAGTCCGGTGGACGAAGTTGGCCAGCCCCTCCCCCCAAGGCTATAGCCCACCCGTTTTTTGGCCATTTTTCCGTTGGACGAACTTGGCGCCCCGGCCTTCGGGGGGTTATTTTTGGGCGCGGCTGTGCCCGCAGCCTATTTTTGGCACGCGGAGGGCGCTCGCAAAGTCTCGCCCCATTCCGAGTCCGGCGGACGAAGTTGGCCAGCCCCTCCCCCCAAGGCTATAGCCCAACCGTTTTTTGGCGATTTTTCCGCTGGACGAACTTGGCGCCCCGGCCTCCGGGCGGTTATTTTTGGGCGCGGCTGTGCCAGTGGCCTATTTTTGGCACGCGGAGGCCGCTCGCAAAGTCTCACCCCATTCCGAGTCAGGCGGACGAAGTGGGCCAGCCCCTCCCCCCAAAGGCTATAGCCCACCCGTTTTTTGGCCATTTTTCCGCTGGGGGGTTTGGGCGCGCCGACCTTCGGGGGGTTATTTTTGGGCGCGGCTTTGTCGTGGCCTATTTTCGGCACGCGGAGGCCGCTCGCAAAGTCTCGCCCCATTCCGAGTCCGGCGGACGAAGTTGGCAAGCCCCTCCCCCCAAGGCTATGGCTCACCCATTTTTTGGCCATTTTTCCGCTGGATGAACTTGGCGCCCCGGCCTTCGGGGGGTTATTTTCGGGCACGGCTGTGTCCGCGGCCTATTTTTGGAACGCGGAGGCCGCTCGCAATGTCTCACCCCATTCCGAGTCCGGCGGACGAAGTTGGCCAGCCCCTCCCCCCAAGGCTATAGCCCAGCCGTTTTTTGGCCATTTTTCCGCTGGGGGGTTTGGGCGAGCCGACCTTCGGGGGGTTATTTTTGGTCGCAGCTCTGCCCGCGGCCTATTTTTGGCACACGGAGGCCGCTCGCAAAGTCTTACCCCATTCCGAGCCCGGCGGACGAAGTGGGCCAGCCCCTCCCCCCAAGGATATAGCCCACCCGTTTTTTGGCCATTTTTCCGCTGGACGAACTTGGCGCCCCGGCCTTCGGGGGGTTATTTTTTGACGCGGCTGTGACCACGGCCTATTTTTGGCACGCGGAGGCCGCTCACAAAGTCTCGCCCCATTCCGAGTCCGGCGGACGAAGTTGGCCAGCGCTTCCCCCCAAGGCTATAGCCCACCCGTTTTTTGGCCATTTTTCCGCTGGACGAACTTGGCGTCCCGGCCTTCGGGCGGTTATTTTTCGTAGCGGCTGTGCCCGCAGCCTATTTTTTGCATGCGGAGGCCGCTCGCAAAGTCTCGCCCCATTCCGAGTCAGGCGGACGAAGTTGGCCAGCCCCTCCCCCCAAGGCTATAGCCCACCCGTTTTTTGGCCATTTTTCCGCTGGACGAACTTCGCGCCCCGGCCTTCGGGGGGTTATTATTGGGCGCGGCAATGACCGCGGCCTATTTTTGGCACGTGGTTGCCACTCGCAATGTCTCGCCCCATTCTGAGTCCGGCGGACGAAGTTGGCCAGCGCCTCCCCCCAAGGCTATAGCCCACCCGTTTTTTGGCCATTTTTCCGCTGGACGAACTTGGCGCCCCGGCCTTCGGGCGGTTATTTTTGGGCGCGGCTGTGCCCGCGGCCTATTTTTGGCACGCGGAGGCCGCTCGCAAAGTCTCACCCTATGCCGAGTCGGGCGGACGAACTTGGCCAGCCCCTCCCCCCAAAGGCTATAGCCCACCCGTTTTTTGGCCATTTTTCCGCTGGGGGGTTTGGCGCACCGACCTTCGGGGGGTTATTTTTGGGCGCGGCTTTGCCGTGGCCTATTTTTGGCATGCGAAGGCCGCTCGCAAAGTCTCGCCCCATTCCGAGTCCGGCGGACGAAGTTGGCAAGCCCCTCCCCCCAAGGCTATGGCCCACCCGTTTTTTGGCCATTTTTCCGCTGGACGAACTTGGCGCCCCGGCCTTCGGGGGGTTATTTTCGGGCACGGCTGTGTCCGTGGCCTATTTTTGGCACGCGGAGGCCACTCGCAATGTCTCACCCCATTCCGAGTCCGGCGGACGAAATTGGCCAGCCCCTCCCCCCAAGGCTATAGCCCAGTCGTTTTTTGGCCATTTTTCCGCTGGGGGGTTTGGGCAAGCCGACCTTCGGGGGGTTATTTTTGGTCGCGGCTCTGCCCGCGGACTATTTTTGGCACATGGAGGCCGTTCACAAAGTCTCGCTCCATTCCGAGTCCGGCGGACGAAGTTTGCCAGCCGCACCCCCCAAGGCTATAGCCCACCCGTTTTTGTGGCCTTTTTCCGCTGGACGAACTTGGCGTCCCAGCCTTCGGGCGGTTATTTTTGGGCGCGGCTGTGCCCGCGGCCTATTTTTGACACACGGAGGCCGTTCACAAAGTCTCGCTCCATTCCGAGTCCGGCGGACGAAGTTTGCCAGCCGCACCCCCCAAGGCTATAGCCCACCCGTTTTTGTGGCCTTTTTCCGCTGGACGAACTTGGCGCCCCGGCCTTCGGGCGGTTATTTTTGGGCGCGGCTGTGCCCAGGGCCTATTTTTGGCACACGGAGGCCGCTCGCAAAGTCTCGCGCCATTCCGAGTCCGGCAGACGAAGTTGGCCAGGCCCACCCCCCAAGGCTATAGCCCACCCGTTTTTGTGGCCTTTTTCCGCTGGACGAACTTGGCGCCCCGGCCTTCGGGCGGTTATTTTTGGGCGCGGCTGTGCCCGTGGCCTATTTTTGACACACGG
This sequence comes from Citrus sp. QX-2021, assembly GCA_030444885.1. NCBI lineage: Eukaryota > Viridiplantae > Streptophyta > Magnoliopsida > Sapindales > Rutaceae > Citrus > Citrus sp. QX-2021. The sequence continues at coordinate 34,667 of JAUJEF010000048.1, read as the reverse complement.
AGGCCGTTCACAAAGTCTCGCTCCATTCCGAGTCCGGCGGACGAAGTTGGCCAGCCCCACCCCCCAAGGCTATAGCCCACCCGTTTTTGTGGCATTTTTCCGCTGGACGAACTTGGCGCCCCGGCCTTCGGGCTGTTATTTTTGGGCGCGGCTGTGCCCAGGGCCTATTTTTGGCACACGGAGGCCGCTCGCAAAGTCTCGCGCCATTCCGAGTCCGGCGGACGAAGTGGGCCAGCCCCACCCCCCAAGGCTATAGCCCACCCGTTTTTGTAGCCTTTCTCCGCTGGACGAACTTCGCGCCCCGGCCTTCGGGCGGTTATTTTTGGACGCGGCTGTAACCGGGGCCTATTTTTGGCACACGGAGGCCGCTCGCAAAGTCTCACACCATTCCGAGTCCGGTGGACGAAGTAGGCCAGCCCCACCCACCACGGCTATAGCCCACCCGTTTTTGTGGCCTGTTTCCGCTGGACGAACTTGGCGCCCCGGCCTTCGGGAAGTTATTTTTGGGGGCGGCTGTGTCCGGGGCGTATTTTTGGCGCGCGGAGGCCGCTCGCAAAGTCTCATGCCATTCCGAGTCCGGCGGACGAAGTAGGCCAGCCCCACCCCCCAAGGCTATAACCCACCCGTTTATGTGGCCTTTTTCCGCTGGACGAACTTGGCGCCCCGGCCTTCGGGCGGTTATTTTTGGGCGCGGCTGTGCCCGGGTCCTATTTTGGGCACACGGCGGCCACTCGTAAAGTCTCGCGCCATTCCGAGTCCGGCGGCAAAAAGTTTGCCAGCCCCACCCCCCAAGGCTATAACCCACCCGTTTTTGTGGCCTTTTTCCGCTGGACGAACTTGGCGCCCCGGCCTTCGGGCGGTTATTTTTGCGTGCGGCTGTGCCCGGGGCCTATTTTTGGCACACGGAGACTGCTCGCAAAGTCTCGCACCATTCCGAGTCCGGCGGACGAAGTTGGCCAGCCCCACCCCCCAAGGCTATAGCCCACCCGTTTTTGTGGCCTTTTTCCGCTGGACGAATTTGGCGCCCCGGCCTTCGGGCGGTTATTTTTGGGCGCGGCTGTGTCCGGGGCCTATTTTTGGCACACGGAGGCCACTCGCAAAGTCTCGCGCTATTCCTAGTCCGGCGGACGAAGTTGGCCAGCCCCACCCCCCAAGGCTATAGCCCACCCGTTTTTGTGGCCTTTTTCCGCTGGACGAACTTGGCGCCCCGGCCTTCGGGCGGTTATTTTGGGGCGTGGCTGTGCCCTGGGCCTATTTTTGACACACGGAGGCCATTCACAAAGTCTCGATCCATTCCGAGTCCGGCGGACGAAGTAGGCCAGCCCCACCCCCGAAGGCTATAACCCACTCGTTTTTGTGGCCTTTTTCCGCTGGACGAACTTGGCGCCCCGGCCTTCGGGCGGTTATTTTTGGGCGCGGCTGTGCCCGGGGCCTATTTTTGGCACACGGAGGCCGCTCGCAGAGTCTCATGCCATTCCGAGTCCGGCGGACGAAGTAGGCCAGCCCCACCCCCCAAGGCTATAACCCACCCGTTTTTGTGGCCTTTTTGCGCTGGAGGAACTTGGCGCCCCGGCCTTCGGGCGGTTATTTTTGGGCGCGGCTGCACCCGGGGCCTATTTTTGACACACGGAGGCCGTTCACAAAGTCTCGCTCCATTCCGAGTCCGGCGGACGAAGTTGGCCAGCCCCACCCCACAAGGCTATAGCCCACCCGTTTTTGTGGCCTTTTTCCGCTGGACGAACTTGGCGCCCCGTCCTTCGGGCGGTTATTTTTGGGCGCGGCTGTGCCCGGAGCCTATTTTTGGCACACGGAGGCCGCTTGCAAAGTCTCATGCCATTCCGAGTCCGGTGGACGAAGTAGGCCAGCCCCACCCCCCAAGGCTATAGCCCACCCGTTTTTGTGGCCTGTTTCCGCTGGACGAACTTGGCGCCCCGGCCTTCGGGAAGTTATTTTTGGGGTCGGCTGTGTCCGGGGTGTATTTTTGGCGCACGGAGGCCGCTCGCAAAGTCTCATGCCATTCCGAGTCCGGCGGACGAAGTAGGCCAGCCCCACCCCCCAAGGCTATAACCCACCCGTTTATGTGGCCTTTTTCCGCTGGACGAACTTGGCGCCCCGGCCTTCGGGTGGTTATTTTTGGGTGCGGCTGTGCCCGGGGCCTATTTTTGGCACACGGAGGCCGCTCGAAAAGTCTCGCGCCATTCCGAGTCCGGCGGACGAAGTAGACCAGCCCCACCCCCCAAGGCTATAGCCCACCCGTTTTTGTGGCCTTTTTCCGCTGGACGAACTTGGCGCCCCGGCCTTCGGGCTGTTATTTTTGGGCGCGACTGTGCCCAGGGCCTATTTTTGGCACACGGAGGTCGCTCGCAAAGTCTCGCGCCATTCCGAGTCCGGCGGATGAAGTGGGCCAGCCCCACCCCCCAAGGCTATAGCCCACCCGTTTTTGTAGCCTTTTTCCGCTGGACGAACTTGGCGCCCCGTCCTTCGGGCGGTTATTTTTGGGCGCGGCTGTGCCCGGAGCCTATTTTTGGCACACGGAGGCCGCTTGCAAAGTCTCATGCCATTCCGAGTCCGGTGGACGAAGTAGGCCAGCCCCACCCCCCAAGGCTATAGCCCACCCGTTTTTGTGGCCTGTTTCCGCTGGACGAACTTGGCGCCCCGGCCTTCGGGAAGTTATTTTTGGGGTCGGCTGTGTCCGGGGTGTATTTTTGGCGCACGGAGGCCGCTCGCAAAGTCTCATGCCATTCCGAGTCCGGCGGACGAAGTAGGCCAGCCCCACCCCCCAAGGCTATAACCCACCCGTTTATGTGGCCTTTTTCCGCTGGACGAACTTGGCGCCCCGGCCTTCGGGTGGTTATTTTTGGGTGCGGCTGTGCCCGGGGCCTATTTTTGGCACACGGAGGCCGCTCGAAAAGTCTCGCGCCATTCCGAGTCCGGCGGACGAAGTAGACCAGCCCCACCCCCCAAGGCTATAGCCCACCCGTTTTTGTGGCCTTTTTCCGCTGGACGAACTTGGCGCCCCGGCCTTCGGGCTGTTATTTTTGGGCGCGACTGTGCCCAGGGCCTATTTTTGGCACACGGAGGTCGCTCGCAAAGTCTCGCGCCATTCCGAGTCCGGCGGATGAAGTGGGCCAGCCCCACCCCCCAAGGCTATAGCCCACCCGTTTTTGTAGCCTTTTTCCGCTGGACGAACTTGGCGCCCCGGCCTTCGGGCGGTTATTTTTGGGCGCAGCTGTGCCCGGGGCCTATTTTTGGCACACGGAGGCCGCTCGCAATGTCTCGCGCCATTCCGAGTCCGGCGGACGAAGTAGGCCAGCCCCACCCCCCAAGGCTATAGCCCACCCGTTTTTGTGGCCTTTTTCCGCTGGACGAACTTGGCGCCCCGGCCTTCGGGCTGTTATTTTTGGGCGCGGCTGTGCCCAGGGCCTATTTTTGGCACACGGAGGCCGCTCGCAAAGTCTCGCGCCATTCCGAGTCCGGCGGACGAAGTGGGCCAGCCCCACCCCCCAAGGCTATAGCCCACCCGTTTTTGTGGCCTTTTTCCGCTGGATGAATTTGGCGCCCCGGCCTTCGGGCGGTTATTTTTGGGCGCAGCTGTGCCCGGGGCCTATTTTTGGCACTCGGAGGCTGCTCGCAAAGCCTCGCGCCATTCCGAGTCCGGCGGACGAAGTTATCCAGCCCTACCCCCCAAGGCTATAGCCCACCAGTTTTTGTGGCCTTTTTCCGCTGGACGAACTTGGCGCCGCGGCCTTCGGGCGGGTATTTTTGGGCGCGGCTGTGTCCACGGCATATTTTTAGCACACGGAGGTGCCTCGCAAAGTCTCGCGCCATTCCGAGTCCGGCGGACGAAGTTGGCCAGCCCCACCCCCCAAGGCTATAGCCCACCCGTTTTTGTGGCCTTTTTCTGCTGGACGAACATGGCGCCGCGGCCTTCGGGAGGGTATTTTTGAGCGCGGCTGTACCCGCGGCCTATTTTTGGCACACGGCAGCGCCTCACAAAGTCTCGCGCCATTCCGAGTCCGGCGGACGAAGTTGGCCGGCCCCACCCCCCGAGGCTATAGCCCACCAGTTTTTGTGGCCTTTTTCCGCTGGACGAACTTGGCGCCGCGGCCTTTGGGCGGTTATTTTTGGGCGCGGCTGTGCCCGGGGCCTATTTTTGGCACAAGGAGGCCGCTCGCAAAGTCTCGCGCCATTCCGCGTCCGGCGGACGAAGTGGGCCGGCCCCACCCCCCGAGGCTATAGCCCACCAGTTTTTGTGGCCTTTTTCCGCTGGACGAACTTGGCGCCGCGGCCTTCGGGCCGCTATTTTTGGGCGCGGCTATGTCCGCGGCCTAATTTTGGCACACGAAGGCGCCTCGCAAAGTCTCGTGCCATTCCGAATCCGGCGGACGAAGTTGGCCAGCCCCACCCCCCGAGGCTATAGCCCACCCGTTTTTGTGGCCTTTTTCCGCTGGACAAACTTGGCGCCCCGGCCTTCGGGCGGTTATTTTTAGGCACGCCTGTGCCCGGGGCCTATTTTTAGCACACGGAGGCCGCTCGCAAAGTCTCACGCCATTCCGAGACCGGCGGACGACGTTGGCCAGCCCCACCCCCCAAGGCTATAGCCCACCCGATTTTGTGGCCTTTTTCCGCTGGATGAACTTGGCGCCCCGGCCTTCGGGCGGTTATTTTTGTGTGCGGCTGTGCCCGGGGCCTATTTTTCGCACACGGAGGCCGCTCGCAAATTCTCGCGCCATTTCGAGTCCGGCGGACGAAGTTGGCCAGCCCCACCCCCCAAGGCTATAGCCCACCCGTTTTTGTGGCCTTTTTCCGCTGGACGAACTTGGCGCCCCGGCCTTCGGGCGGTTATTTTTGGGCGCGGCTGTGCCCAGGGCCTATTTTTGGCACACGGAGGCCGCTCGCAAAGTCTCGCGCCATTCCGAAGCCGGCGGACGAAGTCGGCCAGCCCCACCCCCCAAGGCTATAGCCCACCCGTTTTTGTGGCCTTTTTCCGCTGGACGAACTTGGCGCCCCGGCCTTCGGGCAGTTATTTTTAGGCGCGCCTGTGCCCAGGGCCTATTTTTGGCACACGGAGGCCGCTCGCAAAGTCTCACGCCATTCCGAGACCGGCGGACGATGTTGGCCAGCCCCACCCCCCAAGGCTATAGCCCACCCGATTTTGTGGCCTTTTTCCGCTGGACGAACTTGGCGCCCCGGCCTTCGGGCTGTTATTTTTGTGTGCGGCTGTGCCCGGGGCCTATTTTTCACACACGGAGGCCGCTCGCAAAGTCTCGCGCCATTCCGAGTCCGGCGGACGAAGTTGGCTGGCCCCACCCCCCAAGGCTATAACCCACCCGTTTTTGTGGCCTTTTTCCGCTGGACGAACTTGGCGCCCAGCTTTCGGGCGGTTATTTTTGTGCGCGGCTGTGCCCGGGGCCTATTTTTGGCACACGGATGCCGCTCGCAAAGTCTCGCGCCATTCCGAGTCCGGCGGACGACGTTGGCCAGCCCCACCCCCCAAGGCTATAGCCCACCCGTTTTTGTGGCCTTTTTCCGCAGGACGAACTTGGCGCCCCGGCCTTCGGGCGGTTATTTTTGGGCGCGGCTGTGTCCAGGGCCTATTTTTGGCACACAGAGGCCGCTCGCAAAGTCTCGCGCCATTCCGAAGCCGGCGGACGAAGTTGGCCAGCCCCACCCCCCAAGGCTATAGCCCACCCGTTTTTATGGCCTTTTTCCGCTGGACAAACTTGGCGCCCCGGCCTTCGGGCGGTTATTTTTAGGCGCGCCTGTGCCCGGGGCCTATTTTTGGCACACGGATGCCGCTCGCAAAGTCTCGCGCCATTCCGAGACCGGCAGACGAAGTTGGCCAGCCCCACCCCCCAAGGCTATAGCCCACCCGTTTTTGTGGCCTTTTTCCGCTGGACGAACTTGGCGCCCCGGCCTTCGGGCGGTTATTTTTAGGCGCACCTGTGCCTGAGGCCTATTTTTGGCACACGGTTGCCGCTCGCAAAGTCTCGCGCCATTCCGAGACCGGCGGACGAAGTTGGCCAGCCCCACCCCCCAAGGCTATAGCCCACCCATTTTTGTGGCCTTTTTCCGCTGGACGAACTTGGTGCCCCGGCCTTCGGGCGGTTATTTTTGTACGCGGCTGTGCCCGGGGCCTATTTTTCGCACACGGAGGCCGCTCACAAAGTCTCGCGCCATTCCGAGTCCGGCGGACGAAGTTGGCCAGCCCCACCCCAAAAGGCTATAGCCCACCCGTTTTTGTGGCCTTTTTCCGCTGGACGAACTTGGCGCCCCGGCCTTCGGGCGGTTATTTTTGGGCGCGGCTGTGTCCAGGGCCTATTTTTGGCACACGGAGGCCGCTCACAAAGTCTCGCGCCATTCCGAGTCCGGCGGACGAAGTCGGCCAGCCCCACCCCCCAAGGCTATAGCCCACCCGTTTTTGTGGCATTTTTCCGCTGGACGAACTTGACGCCCCGGCCTTCGGGCGGTTATTTTTGGGCGCGGCTGTACCCAGGGCCTATTTTTGGCACACGGAGGCCGCTCGCAAAGTCTCGCGCCATTCCGAGACCAGCGGACGAAGTTGGCCAGCCCCACCCCCCAAGGCTATAGCCCACCCGTTTTTGTGGCCTTTTTCCGCTGGACGAACTTGGCGCCCCGGCCTTCGGGCGGTTATTTTTAGGCGCGCCTGTGCCCGAGGCCTATTTTTGGCACACGGATGCCGCTCGCAAAGTCTCGCGCCATTCCGAGACCGGCGGACGAAGTTGGCCAGCCCCACCCCCCAAGGCTATAGCCCACCCGTTTTTGTGGCCTTTTTCTGCTGGACGAACTTGGCGCCCCGGCCTTCGGGCGGTTATTTTTGTGCGCGGCTGTGCCCGGGGCCTATTTTTCGCACACGGAGGCCGTTCACAAAGTCTCGCGCCATTCCGAGTCCGGCGGACGAAGTTATCCAGCCCTACCCCCCGAGGCTATAGCCCACCCGTTTTTGTTTCCTTTTTCCGCTGGACGAACTTGGCGCCCCGGCTTTCGGGCGGTTATTTTTGTGCGCGGCTTTGCCCGGGGCCTATTTTTCGCACATGGAGGCCGCTCACAAAGTCTCGCGCCATTCTGAGTCCGGCGGACGAAGTCGGCCAGCCCCACCCCCCAAGGCTATAGCCCACCCGTTTTTGTGGCCTTTTTCCGCTGGACGAACTTGGCGCCCCGGCCTTCGGGCGGTTATTTTTAGGCGCACCTGTGCCCGAGGCCTATTTTTGGCACACGGTTGCCGCTCGCAAAGTCTCGCGCCATTCCGAGACCGGCGGACGAAGTTGGCCAGCCCCACCCCCCAAGGCTATAGCCCACCCATTTTTGTGGCCTTTTTCCGCTGGACGAACTTGGTGCCCCGGCCTTCGGGAGGTTATTTTTGTACGCGGCTGTGCCCGGGGCCTATTTTTCGCACACGGAGGCCGCTCGCAAAGTCTCGCGCCATTCCGAGTCCGGCGGACGAAGTTGGCCAGCCCCACCCCAAAAGGCTATAGCCCACCCGTTTTTGTGGCCTTTTTCCGCTGGAAGAACTTGGCGCCCCGGCCTTCGGGCGGTTATTTTTGGGCGCGGCTGTGTCCAGGGCCTATGTTTGGCACACGGAGGCCGCTCACAAAGTCTCGCGCCATTCCGAGTCCGGCGGACGAAGTCGGCCAGCCCCACCCCCCAAGGCTATAGCCCACCCGTTTTTGTGGCCTTTTTCCGCTGGACGAACTTGACGCCCCGGCCTTCGGGCGGTTATTTTTGGGCGCGGCTGTGCCCAGGGCCTATTTTTGGCACACGGAGGCCGCTCGCAAAGTCTCGCGCCATTCCGATGCCGGCGGACGAAGTTGGCCAGCCCCACCCCCCAAGGCTATAGCCCACCCGTTTTTATGGCCTTTTTCCGCTGGACAAACTTGGCGCCCCGGCCTTCGGGCGGTTATTTTTAGGCGCGCCTGTGCCCGGGGCCTATTTTTGGCACACGGAGGCCGCTCGCAAAGTCTCGCGCCATTCCGAGACCAGCGGACGAAGTTGGCCAGCCCCACCCCCCAAGGCTATAGCCCACCCGTTTTTGTGGCCTTTTTCCGCTGGACGAACTTGGCGCCCCGGCCTTCGGGCGGTTATTTTTAGCCGCGCCTGTGGCCGAGGCCTATTTTTGGCACACGGATGCTGCTCGCAAAGTCTCACGCCATTCCGAGTCCGGCGGACGAAGTGGGCCAGCCCCACCCCCCAAAGCTATAGCCCACCCGTTTTTGTGGCCTTTTTCCGCTGGACGAACTTGGCAGCCCGGCCTTCGGGCGGTTATTTTTGGGGGCGGCTGTGCCCGGGGCCTATTTTTGGCACACGGAGGCTGCACGCAAAGTCTCGCACCATTCCGAGTCCGGCGGACGAAGTTGGCCAGCCCCACCCCCCAAGGCTATAGCCCACCCGTTTTTGTGGCCTTTTTCCGCTGGACGAACTTGGCGCCCCGGCCTTCGGGCGGTTATTTTTGGGCGCGGCTGTGTCCGGGGCCTATTTTTTACCCACGGAGGCCGCTCGCAAAGTCTCGCGCCATTCCGAGTCCGGCGGACGAAGTGGGCCTGCCCCACCCCCCAAGGCTATAGCCCACCCGTTTTTGTGGCCTTTTTCCGCTGGACGAACTTGGCGCCCGGGCCTTCGGGCTGTTATTTTTTGGCGCGGCTGTGACCGGGGCCTTATTTTTTACACACGGAGGCGGCTCGCGAAGTCTCGCGCCTTTCCGAGTCCGGCGGACAAAGTTGGCCAGCCCCACCCCCCAAGGCTATAGCCCACCCGTTTTTGTGGCCTTTTTCCGTTGGACGAACTTGGCGCCCCGGCCTTCGCGCGGTTATTTTTGGGCGCGGTTGTGCCCTGGGCCTATTTTTGGCACACGGAGGCCGCTCGCAAAGTCTCGCACTATTCCCAGTCCGGCGGACGAAGTTGGCCAGCCCCACCACCCTAGGCTATAGCACACCCGTTTTTGTGGCCTTTTTCCGCTGGACGAACTTGGCGCCCCGGCCTTCGGGCTGTTATTTTTGGGCGCGGCTGTGGCCGGGGTCTATTTTTGGCACACGGAGGCCGCTCGCAAAGTCTCGCGCCATTCCGAGTCCGGCGGACGAAATGGGCCAGCCCCACCCCCCAAGGCTATAGCCCACCCGTTTTTGTGGCCTTTTTCCGCTGGACGAACTTGGCGCCCCGGCCTTCGGGCTGTTATTTTTGGGCGCGGCTGTGGCCGGGGCCTATTTTTGGCACACGGAGGCCGCTCGCTAAGTCTCGCGCCATTCCGAGTCCGGCGGACGAAGTTGGCCAGCCCCACCCCCCAAGGCTATAACCCACCCGTTTTTGTGGCCTTTTTCCGCTGGACGAACTTGGCGCCCCGGCCATCGGGCTGTTATTTTTGGGCGCGGCTGTGCCCGGGGCCTATTTTTGGCACACGGAGGCTGCTCGCAAAGTCTCGCGCCATTCCGAGTCCGGCGGACGAAGTGGGCCAGCCCCACTCCCCAAGGCTATAGCCCACCCGTTTTTGTGGCCTTTTTCCGCTGGACGAACTTGGCGCCCCGGCCATCGGGTGGTTATTATTGGGCGCGGCTGTGCCCGGGGCCTATTTTTGACATTGGGCGCGGCTGTGCCCGGGGCCTATTTTTGACACACGGAGGCCGCTCGCAAAGTCTCGCGCCATTCCGAGTCCGGCGGACGAAGTTGGCCAGCCCCACCCCCCAAGGCTATAGCCCACCCGTTTTTGTGGCATTTTTCCGCTGGACGAACTTGGCGCCCCGGCCTTCGGGCGGTTATTTTTGGGCGCGGCTGTGCCCGGGGCCTATTTTTGGCACAGGGAGGCCGTTCGCAAAGTCTCGCGCCATTCCGAGTCCGGCGGAAAAAGTTAGCCAGCCCCACCCCCCAAGGCTATAGCCCACCCGTTTTTGTGGCCTTTTTCCGCTGGACGAACTTGGCGCCCCGGCCTTCGGGCGGTTATTTTGGGGTGCGGCTGTGCCCGGGGCATATTTTTGGCACACGGAGGCCGCTCACAAAGTCTCGCGCCATTCCGAGTCCGGCGGACGAAGTGGGCCAGGCCCACCCCCCAAGGCTATAGCCCACCCGTTTTTGTAGCCTTTTTCCGCTGGACGAACTTGGCGCCCCGGCCATCGGGTGGTTATTATTGGGCGCGGCTGTGCCCGGGGCCTATTTTTGACACACGGAGGCCGCTCGCAAAGTCTCGCGCCATTCCGAGTCCCGCGGACGAAGTTTGCCAGCCCCACCCCCCAAGGCTATAGCCCACCCGTTTTTGTGGCCTTTTTCCGCTGGACGAACTTGGCGCCCCGGCCTTCGGGTGGTTATTTTTGGGCGCGGCTTTGCCCGGGGCCTATTTTTGACACACGGAGGCCGCTCGCAAAGTCTCGCGCCATTCCGAGTCCCGCGGACGAAGTTTGCCAGCCCCACCCCCCAAGGCTATAGCCCACCCGTTTTTGTAGCCTTTTTCCGCTGGACGAACTTGGCGCCCCGGGCTTCGGGCTGTTATTTTTGGGCGCGGCTGTGGCCGGGGCCTATTTTTTGCACACGGAGGCCGCTCGCAAAGTCTCGCACCATTCCGAGTCCGGCGGACGAAGTTGGCCAGCCCCACCCCCCAAGGCTATAACCCACCCGTTTTTGTGGCCTTTTTCCGCTGGACGAACTTGGCAGCCCGGCCTTCGGGCGGTTATTTTTGGGGCCGGCTGTGGCCGGGGCCTATTTTTGGTACACGGAGGCCGCTCGCAAAGTCTCACGCAATTCCGAGTCCGGCGGACGAAGTTGGCCAGGCCCACCCCCCAAGGATATAGCCCACCCGTTTTTGTGGCCTTTTTCCGCTGGACGAACTTGGCGCCCCGGCCTTCGGGCTGTGATTTTTGGGCGCGGCTGTGGCCGGGGCCTATTTTTGGCACACGGAGGCCGCTCGCAAAGTCTCGCGCCATTCCGAGTCCGGCGGACGAAGTTGCCCAGCCCCACCGCCCAAGGCTATAACCCACCCGTTTTTGTGGCCTTTTTCCGCTGGACAAACTTGGCGCCCCGGCCTTCGGGCTGTTATTTTTGGACGCGGCTGTGGCCGGGGCCTATTTTTGGCACACGGAGGCCGCTCGCAAAGTCTCGCGCCATTCCGAGTCCGGCGGACGAAGTGGGCCAGCCCCACCCCCCAAGGCTATAACCCACCCGTTTTTGTGGCCTTTTTCCGCTGCACGAACTTGGCGCCCCGGCCTTCGGGCTGTTATTTTTGGGCGCGGCTGTGCCCGGGGCCTATTTTTGACACACGGAGGCCACTCGCAAAGTCTCGCGCCATTCCGAGTCCGGCGGACGAAGTTGGCCAGCCCCACTCCCCAAGGCTATAGCCCACCCGTTTTTGTGGCCTTTTTCCGCTGGACGAACTTGGCGCCCCGGCCTTCGGGCGGTTATTTTTTGGGCCGGCTGTGCCCGGGACCTATTTTTTGCACACGGAGGCTGCTAGCAAAGTCTCGCACCATTCCCAGTCCGGCGGACGAAGTTGGCCAGCCCCACCACCCTAGGCTATAGCCCACCCGTTTTTGTGGCATTATTCCGCTGGACGAACTTGGCGCCCCGTCCTTCGGGAGGTTATTTTTGGGCGCGGCTCTGCCCGGGGCCTATTTTTAGCACACGGACGCCGTTCGCAAAGTCTCGCGCCTTTCTGAGTCCGGCGGACGAAGTTGGCCAGCCCCACCCCCCAAGGCTATAGCCCACCCGTTTTTGTGGCCTTTTTCCGCTGGACGAACTTGGCGCCCCGGCCTTCGGGCTGGTATTTTTGGGAGCGGCTTTGGCCGGGGCCTATTTTTCGCACACGGAGGCCGCTCGCAAAGTCTCGCACCATTCCGAGTCCGGCGGACGAAGTTGGCCAGCCCCACCCCCCAAGGCTATAGCCCACCCGTTTTTGTGGCCTTTTTCCGCTGGACGAACTTGGCGCCCCGGCCTTCGGGCTGGTATTTTTGGGAGCGGCTTTGGCCGGGGCCTATTTTTCGCACACGGAGGCCGCTCGCAAAGTCTCGCACCATTCCGAGTCCGGCGGACGAAGTTGGCCAGCCCCACCCCCCAAGGCTATAACCCACCCGTTTTTGTGGCCTTTTTCCGCTGGACGAACTTGGCGCCCCGGCGTTCGGGCGGTTATTTTTGGGCGCGGCTGTGCCCGGGGCCTATTTTTGGCACACGGTGGTGGCTCGCAAAGTCTCGCGCCATTCCGAGTCCGGCGGACGAAGTTGGCCAGCCACACCACCCAAGGCTATAGCCCACCCGTTTTTGTGGCCTTTTTCCGCTGGACGAACTTGGCGCCCCGGCCTTCGGGCCGTTATTTTGGGGCGTGGCTGTGCCCGGGGCCTATTTTTGGAACACGGAGGCCGCTTGCAAAGTCTCGCGCCATTCCGAGTCCGGCGGACGAAGTTGGCCATTCCCACCCCCCAAGGCTATAGCCCACCCGATTTTGTGGCCTTTTTCCGCTGGACGAACTTGGCGCCCCGGCCTTCGGGCGGTTATTTTTGGGCGCAGCTGGGTCCGCGGCCTATTTTTGGCGCACGGAGGCCGCTCGCAAAGTCTCGCGCCATTCCGAGTCCGGCGGACGAAGTTGGCCAGCCCCACCCCCCAAGGCTATAGCCCACACGTTTTTGTGGCCTTTTTCCGCTGGACGAAATTGGCGCCCCCGCCTTCGGGCAGTTATTTTGGGGCGCGGCTGTGCCCGGGGCCTATTTTTGGCACACGGAGGCCGCTCGCAAAGTCTCGCGCCATTCCGAGTCCGGCGGACGAAGTTGGCCAGCCACACCACCCAAGGCTATAGCCCACCCGTTTTTGTGGCCTTTTTCCGCTGTACGAACTTGGCGCCCCGGCCTTCGGGCGGTTATTTTGTGGCGCGGCTGGGCCTGGGGCCTATTTTTGGCACACGGAGGCCACTCGCAAAGTCTCGCGCCATTCCGAGTCCGGCGGACGAAGTTGGCCAGCCCCACTCCCCAAGGCTATAGCCCACCCGTTTTTGTGGCCTTTTTCCGCTGGACGAACTTGGCGCCCCGGCCTTCGGGCGGTTATTTTTGGGCGCGGCTCTGCCCGGGGCCTATTTTTAGCACACGGACGCCGTTCGCAAAGTCTCGCGCCTTTCTGAGTCCGGCGGACGAAGTTGGCCAGCCCCACCCCCCAAGGCTATAGCCCCCCCGTTTTTGTGGCCTTTTTCCGCTGGACGAACTTGGCGCCCCGGCGTTCGGGCGGTTATTTTTGGGCGCGGCTGTGCCCGGGGCCTATTTTTGGCACACGGTGGTGGCTCGCAAAGTCTCGCGCCATTCCGAGTCCGGCGGACGAAGTTGGCCAGCCACACCACCCAAGGCTATAGCCCACCCGTTTTTGTGGCCTTTTTCCGCTGGACGAACTTGGCGCCCCGGGCTTCGGGCTGTTATTTTTGGGCGCGGCTGTGGCCGGGGCCTATTTTTTGCACACGGAGGCCGCTCGCAAAGTCTCGCACCATTCCGAGTCCGGCGGACGAAGTTGGCCAGCCCCACCCCCCCAGGCTATAGCCCACCCGTTTTTGTGGCCTTTTTCCGCTGGACGAACTTGGCGCCCCGGCCTTCGGGCGGTTATTTTTGGGCGCGGCTGTGCCCGGGGCCTATTTTTGGCACACGGAGGCCGCTCGCAAAGTCTCGCGCCATTCCGAGTCCGCCGGACGAAGTTGGCCAGCCCCACCCCCCAAGGCTATAGCCCACCCGTTTTTGTGGCCTTTTTCCGCTGGACGAACTTGGCGCCCCGGCCTTCGGGCGCGGCTGTGCCCGGGGCCTATTTTTGGCACACGGAGGCCGCTCGCAAAGTCTCGCGCCATTCCGAGTCCGGCGGACGAAGTTGGCCAGCCCCACCCCCCAAGGCTATAGCCCACCCGTTTTTGTGGCCTTTTTCCGCTGGACGAACTTGGCGCCCCGGCCTTCGGGCTGTTATTTTTGGGCGCGGCTGTGGGCGCGGCCTATTTTTGGCGCACGGACGCCGTTCGCAAAGTCTCACGCCATTCCGAGTCCGGCGGACGAAGTTGGCCAGCCCCACCCCCCAAGGCTATAACCCACCCGTTTTTGTGGCCTTTTTCCGCTGGACGAACTTGGCGCCCCGGCCTTCGGGCGGTTATTTTTGGGCGCGGCTGTGCCCGGGGCCTATTTTTGCACACGGAGGCCGCTCGCAAAGTCTCGCGCCATTCCGAGTCCGGCGGACGAAGTTGGCCAGCCACACCCCCCAAGGCTATAGCCCACCCGTTTTTGTGGCCTTTTTCCGCTGGACGAACTTGGCGCCCCGGCCTTCGGGCGGTTATTTTTGGGCGCGGCTGTGCCCGGGGCCTATTTTTGGCACACGGAGGCCGCTCGCAAAGTCTCGCGCCATTCCGAGTCCGGCGGACGAAGTTGGCCAGCCCCACCCCCCAAGGCTATAGCCCACCCGTTTTTGTGGCATTTTTCCGCTGGACGAACTTGGCGCCCCGGCCTTCGGGCGGTTATTTTTGGGCGCAGCTTTGCCCGGGGCCTATTTTTGGCACACGGAGGCCGCTCGCAAGGTCTCGCGCCATTCCGAGTCCGGCGGACGAAGTTGGCCAGCCCCGCCCCCCCCAAGGCTATAGCCCACCGTTTTTTGGCCTTTTTCCGCTGGGACGAACTTGGCGCCCCCGCCTTCGGGCTGGTTTTTTTGGGAGCGGCTGTGCCCGGGGCCTATTCTTGGCGCACGCGGAGGCCGCTCTCAAAGTCTCGCGCCATTCCGAGTCCGGCGGACGAAGTTGGCCAGCACCCGACCACAAGGCTCTAGCCCAACCGTTTTTGTGGCCTTTTTCCGCTGGACGAACTTGGCGCCCCGGCCTTCGGGCGGTTATTTTGTGGCGCGGCTGGGCCTGGGGCCTATTTTTGGCACACGGAGGCCGCTCGCAAAGTCTCGCGCCATTCCGAGTCCGGCGGACGAAGTTGGCCAGCCACACCACCCAAGGCTATAGCCCACCCGTTTTTGTGGCCTTTTTCCGCTGGACGAACTTGGCGCCCCGGCCTTCGGGCGGTTATTTTTGGGCGCGGCTGTGCCGGGGCCTATTTTTGGCACACGGAGGCCGCTCGCAAAGTCTCGCGCCATTCCGAGTCCGGCGGACGAAGTGGGCCAGCCCCACCCCCCAAGGCTATAGCCCACCCGTTTTTGTGGCCTTTTTCCGCTGGACGAACTTGGCGCCCCGGCCTTCGGGCGATTATTTTTGGGCGCGGCTGGGTCCGCGGCCTATTTTTGGTGCACGGAGGCCGTTCGCAAAGTCTCGGGCCATTCCGAGTCCGGCGGACGAAGTTGGCCAGCCCCACCCCCCAAGGCTATAGCCCACACGTTTTTGTGGCCTTTTTCCGCTGGACGAAATTGGCGCCCCCGCCTTCGGGCGGTTATTTTGGGGCGCGGCTGTGCCCGGGGCCTATTTTTGGCACACGGAGGCCGCTCACAAAGTCTCGCGCCATTCCGAGTCCGGCGGATGAAGTTGGCCAGCCACACCACCCAAGGCTATAGCCCACCCGTTTTTGTGGCCTTTTTCCGCTGGACGAACTTGGCGCCCCGGCCTTCGGGCGGTTATTTTGTGTTGCGGCTGGGCCTGGGGCCTATTTTTGGCACACGGAAGCCGCTCGCAAAGTCTTGCTCCATTCCGAGTCCGGCGGACGAAGTCGGCCAGCCCCACCCCCCAAGGCTATAGCCCACCCGGCCTTCGGGCGGTTATTTTTTTTGTGGCCTGGCCTTTTTCAAGGCTATAGCCCACCCGTTTTGTGGCCTTTTCCGCTGGACGAACTTGGCGCCCGGCCTTCGGGCGTTTATTTTGTGTCGCGGCTGGGTCCGCGGCCTATTTTTGGCGCACGGATGCCGCTCGCAAAGTCTCGGGCCATTCCGAGTCCGGCGGACGAAGTTGGCCAGCCCCACCCCCCAAGGCTATAGCCCACCCTAGTATGTGGCCTTTTTCCGCTGGACGAACTTGGCGCCCCGGCCTTCGGGCGATTATTTTTGGGCGCGGCTGGGTCCGCGGCCTATTTTTGGCGCACGGAGGCCGTTCGCAAAGTCTCGGGCCATTCCGAGTCCGGCGGACGAAGTTGGCCAGCCCCACCCCCCAAGGCTATAGCCCACCCGTTTTTGTGGCCTTTTTCCGCTGGACGAACTTGGCGCCCCGCCTTCGGGCGGTTATTTTTGGGCGCGGCTGTGCCCGGGGCCTATTTTTGGCACACGGAGGCCGCTCGCAAAGTCTCGCGCCATTCCGAGTCCGGCGGACGAAGTTGGCCAGCCACACCCCCCAAGGCTATAGCCCACCCGTTTTTGTGGCCTTTTTCCGCTGGACGAACTTGGCGCCCCGGCCTTCGGGCGGTTATTTTGTGGCGCGGCTGGGCCTGGGGCCTATTTTTGGCACACGGAGGCCGCTCGCAAAGTCTCGCTCCATTCCGAGTCCGGCGGACGAAGTTGGCCAGCCACACCACCCAAGGCTATAGCCCACCCGTTTTTGTGGCCTTTTTCCGCTGGACGAACTTGGCGCCCCGGCCTTCGGGCGGTTATTTTTGGGCGCGGCTGTGCCCGGGGCCTATTTTTGGCACACAGTGGCGGCACCCAAAGTCTCGCTCCATTCCGAGTCCGGCGGACGAAGTTGGCCAGCCCCACCCCCCAAGGATATAGCCCACCCGTTTTTGTGGCCTTTTTCCGCTGGACGAACTTGGCGCCCCGGCCTTCGGGAGGTTATTTTGGGGTACGGTTGGGCGCGCGGCCTATTTTGGGCACATGGAGGCCGCTCGCAAAGTCTCGCCCCATTCCGAGTCCGCCGGACGAACTTGGCCATCCCCACCCCCCAAGGCTATAGCCCACCCGTTTTTGTGGCCTTTTTCCGCTGGACGAACTTGGCAAGGCTATAGCCCCGCCTTCTGGGGCGGTTATTTTGGGGCGCGGCTGTGCCCGGGGCCTATTTTTGGCACACGGAGGCCGCTCGCAAAGACTGCCGACGTTCCTAGTCGGGCGGAAGAAGTTGGCCAGCCACACCACCCAAGGCTATAGCCCACCCGTTTTTGTGGCCTTTTTCCGCTGGACGAACTTGGCGCCCCGGCCATCGGGTGGTTATTTTGTGTTGCGGCTGGGCCTGGGGCCTATTTTTGGCACACGGAAGCCGCTCGAAAAGTCTCGCTCCATTCCGAGTCCGGCGGACGAAGTCGGCCAGCCCCACCCCCCAAGGCTATAGCCCACCCGTTTTTGTGGCCTTTTTCCGCTGGACGAACTTGGCGCCCCGGCCTTCGGGCGGTTATTTTTGGGCGCGGCTGGGTCCGCGGCCTATTTTTGGCGCACGGAGGCCGTTCGCAAAGTCTCGGGCCATTCCGAGTCCGGCGGACGAAGTTGGCCAGCCCCACCCCCCAAGGCTATAGCCCACACGTTTTTGTGGCCTTTTTCCGCTGGACGAAATTGGCGCCCCCGCCTTCGGGCGGTTATTTTGGGGCGCGGCTGTGCCCGGGGCCTATTTTTGGCACACGGAGGCCGCTCACAAAGTCTCGCGCCATTCCGAGTCCGGTGGATGAAGTAGGCCAGCCACACCACCCAAGGCTATAGCCCACCCGTTTTTGTGTCCTTTTTCCGCTGGACGAACTTGGCGCCCCGGCCTTCGGGCGGTTATTTTGTGGCGCGGCTGGGCCTGGGGCCTATTTTTGGCACACGGAGGCCGCTCGCAAAGTCTCGCTCCATTCCGAGTCCGGCGGACGAAGTTGGCCAGCCACACCACCCAAGGCTATAGCCCACCCGTTTTTGTGGCCTTTTTCCGCTGGACGAAATTGGCGCCCCCGCCTTCGGGCGGTTATTTTGGGGCGCGGCTGTGCCCGGGGCCTATTTTTGGCACACGGAGGCCGCTCACAATGTCTCGCGCCATTCCAAGTCCGGCGGACGAAGTTGGCCAGCCACATCACCCAAGGCTATAGCCCACCCGTTTTTGTGGCCTTTTTCCGCTGGACGAAATTGGCGCCCCCGCCTTCGGGCGGTTATTTGGGGCGCGGCTGTGCCCGGGGCCTATTTTTGGCACACGGAGGCCGCTCACAAAGTCTCGCGCCATTCCGAGTCCGGCGGATGAAGTAGGCCAGCCACACCACCCAAGGCTATAGCCCACCCGTTTTTGTGGCCTTTTTCCGCTGGACGAACTTGGCGCCCCGGCCTTCGGGCGGTTATTTTGTGGCGCGGCTGGGCCTGGGGCCTAGTTTTGGCACACGGAGGCCGCTCGCAAAGTCTCGCTCCATTCCGAGTCCGGCGGACGAAGTTGGCCAGCCACACCACCCAAGGCTATAGCCCACCCGTTTTTGTGGCCTTTTTCCGCTGGACGAACTTGGCGCCCCGGCCTTCGGGCAGTTATTTTTGGGCGCGGCTTTTCCCGGAGCCTATTTTTGGCACACAGTGGCGGCTCGCAAAGTCTCGCGCCATTCCGAGTCCGGCGGACGAAGTTGGCCAGCCACACCACCCAAGGCTATAGCCCACCCGTTTTTGTGGCTTTTTTCCGCTGGACGAACTTGGCGCCCCCGCCTTCGGGCGGTTATTTTGGGGCGCGCCTGTGCCCGTGGCCTATTTTTGGCACACGGAGGCCGCTCGCAAAGTCTCACGCCATTCCGAGTCCGGCGGACGAAGTTGGCCAGCCACACCACCAAAGGCTATAGCCCACCCGTTTTTGTGGCCTTTTTCCGCTGGACGAACTTGGCGCCCCGGCCTTCGGGCAGTTATTTTTGGGCGCGGCTTTTCCCGGGGCCTATTTTTGGCACACAGTGGCCGCTCGCAAAGTCTCGCGCCATTCCGAGTCCGGCGGACGAAGTTGGCCAGCCCCACCCCCCAAGGCTATAGCCCACCCGTTTTTGTGGCCTTTTTCCGCTGGACGAACTTGGCGCCCCGGCCTTCGGGCGATTATTTTTGGGCGCGGCTGGGTCCGCGGCCTATTTTTGGCGCACGGAGGCCGTTCGCAAAATCTCGGGCCCTTCCGAGTCCGGCGGACGAAGTTGGCCAGCCCCACCCCCCAAGGCTATAGCCCACACGTTTTTGTGGCCTTTTTCCGCTGGACGAAATTGGCGCCCCCGCCTTCGGGCGGTTATTTTGGGGTGCGGCTGTGCCCGGGGCATATTTTTGGCACACGGAGGCCGCTCACAAAGTCTCGCGCCATTCCGAGTCCGGCGGACGAAGTTGGCCAGCCACACCACCAAAGGCTATAGCCCACCTGTTTTTGTGGCCTTTTTCCGCTGGACGAACTTGGCGCCCCGGCCTTCGGGCAGTTATTTTTGGGCGCGGCTTTTCCCGGGGCCTATTTTTGGCACACAGTGGCCGCTCGCAAAGTCTCGCGCCATTCCGAGTCCGGCGGACGAAGTTGGCCAGCCCCACCCCCCAAGGCTATAGCCCACCCGTTTTTGTGGCCTTTTTCCGCTGGACGAACTTGGCGCCCCGGCCTTCGGGCGGTTATTTTTGGGCGCGGCTGGGTCCGCGGCCTATTTTTGGCACACAGTGGCCGCTCGCAAAGTCTCGCGCCATTCCGAGTCCGGCGGACGAAGTTGGCCAGCCCCACCCCCCAAGGCTATAGCCCACACGTTTTTGTGGCCTTTTTCCGCTGGACGAAATTGGCGCCCCCGCCTTCGGGCGGTTATTTTGGGGTGCGGCTGTGCCCGGGGCATATTTTTGGCACACGGAGGCCGCTCACAAAGTCTCGCGCCATTCCGAGTCCGGCGGATGAAGTTGGCCAGCCACACCACCCAAGGCTATAGCCCACCCGTTTTTGTGGCCTTTTTCCGCTGGACGAACTTGGCGCCCCGGCCTTCGGGCGGTTATTTTGTGGCGCGGCTGGGCCTGGGGCCTATTTTTGGCACACGGAGGCCGCTCGCAAAGTCTCGCTCCATTCCGAGTCCGGCGGACGAAGTTGGCCAGCCACACCACCCAAGGCTATAGCCCACCCGTTTTTGTGGCCTTTTTCCGCTGGACGAACTTGGCGCCCCGGCCTTCGGGCAGTTATTTTTGGGCGCGGCTTTTCCCGGGGCCTATTTTTGGCACACAGTGGCGGCTCGCAAAGTCTCGCGCCATTCCGAGTCCGGCGGACAAAGTTGGCCAGCCACACCACCCAAGGCTATAGCCCACCCGTTTTTGTGGCCTTTTTCCGCTGGACGAACTTGGCGCCCCGGCCTTCGGGCGGTTATTTTGTGGCGCGGCTGGGCCTGGGGCCTATTTTTGGCACACGGAAGCCGCTCGAAAAGTCTCGCTCCATTCCGAGTCCGGCGGACGAAGTTGGCCAGCCACACCACCCAAGGCTATAGCCCACCCGTTTTTGTGGCCTTTTTCCGCTGGACGAAATTGGCGCCCCCGCCTTCGGGCGGTTATTTTGGGGTGCGGCTGTGCCCGGGGCATATTTTTGGCACACGGAGGCCGCTCACAAAGTCTCGCACCATTCCGAGTCCGGCGGACGAAGTTGGCCAGCCACACCACCAAAGGCTATAGCCCACCTGTTTTTGTGGCCTTTTTTCCGCTGGACGAACTTGGCGCCCGGCCTTCGGGCAGTTATTTTTAGGCGCGGCTTTCCCGGGGCCTATTTTGGCACACAGTGGGCCGCTCGCAAAGTCTCGCGCCATTCCGAGTCCGAGCGGACGAAGTTGGCCAGCCCCACCCCCAAGGCTATAGCCCACCCGTTTTGTGGCCTTTTCCGCTGGACGAACTTGGCGCCCGGCCTTCGGGCGATTATTTTTGGGCGCGGCTGGGTCCTGGGCCTATTTTTGGCGCCACGGAGGCCGTTCGCAAAATCTCGGGCCCTTCCGAGTCCGGCGGACGAAGTTGGCCAGCCCCACCCCCCAAGGCTATAGCCCACACGTTTTTGTGGCCTTTTTCCGCTGGACGAAATTGGCGCCCCCGCCTTCGGGCGGTTATTTTGGGGGGCGGCTGGGCCGGGGCATATGTTTGGAACCCGGAGGCCGCTCACAAAGTCTCGCGCCATTCCGAGTCCGGCGGATGAAGTTGGCCAGCCACACCACCCAAGGCTATAGCCCACCCGTTTTTGTGGCCTTTTTCCGCTGGACGAACTTGGCGCCCCGGCCTTCGGGCGGTTATTTTGTGGCGCGGCTGGGCCTGGGGCCTATTTTTGGTACACGGAAGCCGCTCGCAAAGTCTCGCTCCATTCCGAGTCCGGCGGACGAAGTCGGCCAGCCCCACCACCCAAGGCTATAGCCCACCCGTTTTTGTGGCCTTTTTCCGCTGGACGAACTTGGCGCCCGGCCTTGGGCGGTTATTTTTGGGCGCGGCTGTGCCCGGGGCCTATTTTTGGCACACGGTGGCGGCACCCAAAGTCTCGCGCCATTCCGAGTCCGGCGGACGAAGTTGGCCAGCCACACCACCCAAGGCTATAGCCCACCCGTTTTTGTGGCCTTTTTCCGCTGGACGAACTTGGCGCCCCGGCCATCGGGTGGTTATTTTGTGTTGCGGCTGGGCCTGGGGCCTATTTTTGGCACACGGAAGCCGCTCGAAAAGTCTCGCTCCATTCCGAGTCCGGCGGACGAAGTCGGCCAGCCCCACCCCCCAAGGCTATAGCCCACCCGTTTTTGTGGCCTTTTTCCGCTGGACGAAATTGGCGCCCCGGTCTTCGGGATGTTATTTTTGGCCGCGGCTGTGCCCGCGGCCTATTTTTGGCACACGGAGGACCCTCGCAAAGTCTCGCGCCATTCCGAGTCCGGCGGACGAAGTTGGCCAGCCCCACCCCCCAAGGCTATAGCCCACACGTTTTTGTGGCCTTTTTCCGCTGGACGAAATTGGCGCCCCCGCCTTCGGGCGGTTATTTTGGGGCGCGGCTGTGCCCGGGGCCTATTTTTGGCACACGGAGGCCGCTCACAAAGTCTCGCGCCATTCCGAGTCCGGTGGATGAAGTAGGCCAGCCACACCACCCAAGGCTATAGCCCACCCGTTTTTGTGGCCTTTTTCCGCTGGACGAACTTGGCGCCCCGGCCTTCGGGCGGTTATTTTGTGGCGCGGCTGGGCCTGGGGCCTATTTTTGGCACACGGAGGCCGCTCGCAAAGTCTCGCTCCATTCCGAGTCCGGCGGACGAAGTTGGCCAGCCACACCACCCAAGGCTATAGCCCACCCGTTTTTGTGGCCTTTTTCCGCTGGACGAAATTGGCGCCCCCGCCTTCGGGCGGTTATTTTGGGGCGCGGCTGTGCCCGGGGCCTATTTTTGGCACACGGAGGCCGCTCACAATGTCTCGCGCCATTCCAAGTCCGGCGGACGAAGTTGGCCAGCCACATCACCCAAGGCTATAGCCCACCCGTTTTTGTGGCCTTTTTCCGCTGGACGAAATTGGCCACCCGCCTTAGGGCGGTTATTTTGGGCGCGGCTGTGCCCGGGGCCTATTTTGGCACACGGAGGCCGCTCACAAAGTCTCGCGCCATTCCGAGTCGAGCGGATGAAGTAGGCCAGCCACACCAACCAAGTCAATATACCACCCGTTTTAGTGGCCTTTCCGCTGGACGAACTTGGCGCCCCGGCCTTCGGGCGGTTATTTTGTGGCGCGGCTGGGCCTGGGGCCTATTTTTGGCACACGGAGGCCGCTCGCAAAGTCTCGCTCCATTCCGAGTCCGGCGGACGAAGTTGGCCAGCCACACCACCCAAGGCTATAGCCCACCCGTTTTTGTGGCCTTTTTCCGCTGGACGAACTTGGCGCCCCGGCCTTCGGGCTGTTATTTTTGGGCGCGGCTTGTCCAGGGGCCTATTTTTGGCACACTGTGGCGGCTCGCAAAGTCTCGCGCCATTCCGAGTCCGGCGGACTAAGTTGGCCAGCCACACCACCCAAGGCTATAGCCCACCCGTTTTTGTGGCCTTTTTCCGCTGGACGAACTTGGCGCCCCCGCCTTCGGGCGGTTATTTTGGGGCGCGCCTGTGCCCGTGGCCTATTTTTGGCACACGGAGGCCGCTCGCAAAGTCTCACGCCATTCCGAGTCCGGCGGACGAAGTTGGCCAGCCACACCACCCAAGGCTATAGCCCACCCGTGTTTGTGGCCTTTTTCCGCTGGACGAACTTGGCGCCCCGGCCTTCGGGCAGTTATTTTTGGGCGCGGCTTTTCCCGGGGCCTATTTTTGGCACACAGTGGCCGCTCGCAAAGTCTCGCGCCATTCCGAGTCCGGCGGACGAAGTTGGCCAGCCCCACCCCCCAAGGCTATAGCCCACCCGTTTTTGTGGCCTTTTTCCGCTGGACGAACTTGGCGCCCCGGCCTTCGGGCGATTATTTTGGGCGCGGCTGTGACCGCGGCCTATTTTTGGCACGGAGGCCGTTCGAAAATCTCGGGCCCATTCCGAGTCCGGCGGACGAAGTTGGCCAGCCCCACCCCCCAAGGCTATAGCCCACACGTTTTTGTGGCCTTTTTCCGCTGGACGAAATTGGCGCCCCCGCCTTCGGGCGGTTATTTTGGGGTGCGGCTGTGCCCGGGGCATATTTTTGGCACACGGAGGCCGCTCACAAAGTCTCGCGCCATTCCGAGTCCGGCGGACGAAGTTGGCCAGCCACACCACCAAAGGCTATAGCCCACCTGTTTTTGTGGCCTTTTTCCGCTGGACGAACTTGGCGCCCCGGCCTTCGGGCAGTTATTTTTGGGCGCGGCTTTTCCCGGGGCCTATTTTTGGCACACAGTGGCCGCTCGCAAAGTCTCGCGCCATTCTGAGTCCGGCGGACGAAGTTGGCCAGCCCCACCCCCCAAGGCTATAGCCCACCCGTTTTTGTGGCCTTTTTCCGCTGGACGAACTTGGCGCCCCGGCCTTCGGGCGATTATTTTTGGGCGCGGCTGGGTCCGCGGCCTATTTTTGGCGCACGGAGGCCGTTCGCAAAATCTCGGGCCCTTCCGAGTCCGGCGGACGAAGTTGGCCAGCCCCACCCCCCAAGGCTATAGCCCACACGTTTTTGTGGCCTTTTTCCGCTGGACGAAATTGGCGCCCCCGCCTTCGGGCGGTTATTTTGGGGTGCGGCTGTGCCCGGGGCATATTTTTGGCACACGGAGGCCGCTCACAAAGTCTCGCGCCATTCCGAGTCCGGCGGATGAAGTTGGCCAGCCACACCACCCAAGGCTATAGCCCACCCGTTTTTGTGGCCTTTTTCCGCTGGACGAACTTGGCGCCCCGGCCTTCGGGCGGTTATTTTGTGGCGCGGCTGGGCCTGGGGCCTATTTTTGGCACACGGAGGCCGCTCGCAAAGTCTCGCTCCATTCCGAGTCCGGCGGACGAAGTTGGCCAGCCACACCACCCAAGGCTATAGCCCACCCGTTTTTGTGGCCTTTTTCCGCTGGACGAACTTGGCGCCCCGGCCTTCGGGCGGTTATTTTTGGGCGCGGCTGTGCCCGGGGCCTATTTTTGGCACACAGTGGCGGCACCCAAAGTCTCGCGCCATTCCGAGTCCGGTGGACGAAGTTGGCCAGCCACACCACCCAAGGCTATAGCCCACCCGTTTTTGTGGCCTTTTTCCGCTGGACGAACTTGGCGCCCCGGCCTTCGGGCGGTTATTTTGTGGCGCGGCTGGGCCTGGGGCCTATTTTTGGTACACGGAAGCCGCTCGCAAAGTCTCGCTCCATTCCGAGTCCGGCGGACGAAGTCGGCCAGCCCCACCACCCAAGGCTATAGCCCACCCGTTTTTGTGGCCTTTTTCCGCTGGACGAACTTGGCGCCCCGGCCTTCGGGCGGTTATTTTTGGGCGCGGCTGGGTCCGCGGCCTATTTTTGGCGCACGGAGGCCGATCGCAAAGTCTCGGGCCATTCCGAGTCCGGCGGACGAAGTGGGCCAGCCCCACCCCCCAAGGCTATAGCCCACACGTTTTTGTGGCCTTTTCCGCTGGACGAAATTGGCGCCCCCGCCTTCGGGCGGTTATTTTGGGGCGTGGCTGTGCCCGGGGCCTATGTTTGGCACACGTAGGCCGCTCACAAAGTCTCGCGCCATTCCGAGTCCGGCGGATGAAGTTGGCCAGCCACACCACCCAAGGCTATAGCCCACCCGTTTTTGTGGCCTTTTTCCGCTGGACGAACTTGGCGCCCCGGCCATCGGGTGGTTATTTTGTGTTGCGGCTGGGCCTGGGGCCTATTTTTGGCACACGGAAGCCGCTCGAAAAGTCTCGCTCCATTCCGAGTCCGGCGGACGAAGTCGGCCAGCCCCACCCCCCAAGGCTATAGCCCACCCGTTTTTGTGGCCTTTTTCCGCTGGACGAACTTGGCGCCCCGGCCTTCGGGCGATTATTTTTGGGCGCGGCTGGGTCCGCGGCCTATTTTTGGCGCACGGAGGCCGTTCGCAAAGTCTCGGGCCATTCCGAGTCCGGCGGACGAAGTTGGCCAGCCCCACCCCCCAAGGCTATAGCCCACACGTTTTTGTGGCCTTTTTCCGCTGGACGAAATTGGCGCCCCCGCCTTCGGGCGGTTATTTTGGGGCGCGGCTGTGCCCGGGGCCTATTTTCGGCACACGGAGGCCGCTCACAAAGTCTCGCGCCATTCCGAGTCCGGCGGATGAAGTAGGCCAGCCACACCACCCAAGGCTATAGCCCACCCGTTTTTGTGGCCTTTTTCCGCTGGACGAACTTGGCGCCCCGGCCTTCGGGCGGTTATTTTGTGGCGCGGCTGGGCCTGGGGCCTATTTTTGGCACACGGAGGCCGCTCACAAAGTCTCGCTCCATTCCGAGTCCGGCGGACGAAGTTGGCCAGCCACACCACCCAAGGCTATAGCCCACCCGTTTTTGTGGCCTTTTTCCGCTGGACGAAATTGGCGCCCCCGCCTTCGGGCGGTTATTTTGGGGCGCGGCTGTGCCCGGGGCCTATTTTTGGCACACGGAGGCCGCTCACAATGTCTCGCGCCATTCCAAGTCCGGCGGACGAAGTTGGCCAGCCACATCACCCAAGGCTATAGCCCACCCGTTTTTGTGGCCTTTTTCCGCTGGACGAAATTGGCGCCCCCGCCTTCGGGCGGTTATTTTGGGGCGCGGCTGTGCCCGGGGCCTATTTTTGGCACACGGAGGCCGCTCACAAAGTCTCGCGCCATTCCGAGTCCGGCGGATGAAGTAGGCCAGCCACACCACCCAAGGCTATAGCCCACCCGTTTTTGTGGCCTTTTTCCGCTGGACGAACTTGGCGCCCCGGCCTTCGGGCGGTTATTTTGTGGCGCGGCTGGGCCTGGGGCCTATTTCTGGCACACGGAGGCCGCTCGCAAAGTCTCGCTCCATTCCGAGTCCGGCGGACGAAGTTGGCCAGCCACACCACCCAAGGCTATAGCCCACCCGTTTTTGTGGCCTTTTTCCGCTGGACGAACTTGGCGCCCCGGTCTTCGGGCGGTTATTTTGTGGCGCGGCTGGGCCTGGGGCCTATTTTTGGTACACGGAAGCCGCTCGCAAAGTCTCGCTCCATTCCGAGTCCGGCGGACGAAGTCGGCCAGCCCCACCCCCCAAGGCTATAGCCCACCCGTTTTTGTGGCCTTCTTCCGCTGGACGAACTTGGCGCCCCGGCCTTCGGGGGATTATTTTTGGGCGCGGCTGCGTCCGCGGCCTATTTTTTGCGCACGGAGGCCGTTCGCAAAGTCTCGGGCCATTCCGAGTCCGGCGGGATGAGTTGGCCAGCCCCACCCCCAAGGCTATAGCCCACACGTTTTTGTGGCCTTTTTCCGCTGGTCGAAATTGGCGCCCCGCCTTCGGGCGGTTATTTTGGGCGTGGCTGTGCCGGGGCCTATGTTTGGCACACGTGGCCGCTCACAAAGTCTCGCGCCATTCCGAGTCCGGCGGATGAAGTTGGCCAGCAACACCACCCAAGGCTATAGCCCACCCGTTTTGTGGCCTTTTTCCGCTGGACGAACTTGGCGCCCGGCCATCGGGTGGTTATTTTGTGTTGCGGCTGGGCCTGGGGGCCTATTTTTTGGCACACGGAAGCCGCTCGCAAAGTCTCGCTCCATTCCGAGTCCGGCGGACGAAGTCGGCCAGGCCCACCCCCAAGGCTATAGCCCACCCGTTTTGTGGCCTTTTCCGCTGGGCGAACTTGGCGCCCGGCCTTGGGCGATTATTTTTAGGCGCGGCTGGGCCGCGGCCTATTTTTGGCGCACGGAGGCCGCTCGCAAAGTCTCGGGCCATTCCGAGTCCGGCGGACGAAGTTGGCCAGCCCCACCCCCCAGGCAATAGCCCACACGTTTTGTGGCCTTTTTCCGCTGGGACGAAGTGGCGCCCCGCCTTCGGGCGGTTATTTTGTGGCGCGGCTGTGCCCGGGGCCTATCTCCGGCACCCGGAGGCCGCCCCCAAAGTCTCGCGCCATTCCGAGTCCGGCGGATGAAGTAGGCCAGCCACACCACCCAAGGCTATAGCCCACCCGTTTTGTGGCCTTTTTCCGCTGGACGAACTTGGCGCCCCGGCCTTCGGGCGGTTATTTTGTGGCGCGGCTGGGCCTGGGGCCTATTTTTGGCACACGGAGGCCGCTCACAAAGTCTCGCTCCATTCCGAGTCCGGCGGACGAAGTTGGCCAGCCACACCACCCAAGGCTATAGCCCACCCGTTTTTGTGGCCTTTTTCCGCTGGACGAAATTGGCGCCCCCGCCTTCGGGCGGTTATTTTGGGGCGCGGCTGTGCCCGGGGCCTATTTTTGGCACACGGAGGCCGCTCACAAAGTCTCGCGCCATTCCGAGTCCGGCGGACGAAGTTGGCCAGCCACACACCCCAAGGCTAAAGCCCACCCGTTTTTGTGGACTTTTTCCGCTGGACGAAATTGGCGCCCCGGCCTTCGGGCGGTTATTTTTGGGCGCGGCTGTGCCCGGGGCCTATTTTTGGCACACGGAGGCCGCTCACAAAGTCTCGCGCCATTCCGAGTCCGGCGGACGAAGTAGGCCAGCCACACCACCCAAGGCTATAGCCCACCCGTTTTTGTGGCCTTTTTCCGCTTGACGAACTTGGCGCCCCGGCCTTCGGGCGGTTATTTTGTGGCGCGGCTGGGCCTGGGGCCTATTTCTGGCACACGGAGGCCGCTCGCAAAGTCTCGCTCCATTCCGAGTCCGGCGGACGAAGTTGGCCAGCCACACCACCCAAGGCTATAGCCCACCCGTTTTTGTGGCCTTTTTCCGCTGGACGAACTTGGCGCCCCGGCCTTCGGGCAGTTATTTTTGGGCGCAGCTTTTCCCGGGGCCTATTTTTGGCACACAGTGGCGGCTCGCAAAGTCTCGCGCCATTCCGAGTCCGGCGGACGAAGTTGGCCAGCCACACCACCCAAGGCTATAGCCCACCCGTTTTGTGGCCTTTTTTCCGCTGGGACGAACTTGGCGCCCCACGCCTTCGGGCGGTTATTTTGGGCGCGCCTGTGCCCGTGGCCTATTTTGGCACACGGAGGCCGCTCGCAAAGTCTCACGCCATTCCGAGTCCGGCGGACGAAGTTGGCCAGCCACACCACCAAAGGCTATAGCCCACCCGTTTTTGTGGGCTTTTTCCGCTGGACGAACTTGGCGCCCCCGCCTTCGGGCGGTTATTTTTAGGCGCGGCTTTGTCCGGGGCCTATTTTTGGCACCACGGAGGCCGCTCGCAAAGTCTCGCGCCATTCCGAGTCCGGCGGACGAAGTTGGCCAGCCCCACCCCCCAAGGCTATAGCCCACCCGTTTTTGTTGTGTTTTTCCGCTGGACGAAATTGGCGGCCCCGCCTTCGGGCGGTTATTTTGGGGCGCGGCTGTGCCGGGGCCTATTTTGGCACACGGAGGCCGCTAGCATAGTCTCGCGCCATTCCGAGTCCGGCGGACGAAGTTGGCCAGCCACACCACCCAAGGCTATAGCCCACCCGTTTTTGTGGCCTTTTTCCGCTGGACGAACTTGGCGCCCCGGCCTTTGGGTGGTTATTTTGTGGCGCGGCTGGGCCTGGGGCCTATTTTTGCCACACGGAGGCCGCTCGCAAAGTCTCGCTCCATTCCGAGTCCGAGCCGGACGAAGTTGGCCAGCCCACCACCCAAGGCTATAGCCCACCCGTTTTTGTGGCCTTTTCCGCTGGGACGAACTTGGCGCCCGGCCTTTGGGTGGTTATTTTGTGGCGCGGCTGTGCCTGGGGCCTATTTTTGCCACCACGGAGGCCGCTCGCAAAGTCTCGCTCCATTCCGAGTCCGGCGGACGAAGTTGGCCAGCCACACCCCCAAGGCTATAGCCCACCCGTTTTGTGGCCATTTTCCGCTGGACCGAATTTGGCGCCCGGCCTTCGGGCGGTTATTTTTAGGTGCGGCTGTGCCCGGGGCCTATTTTTGGCACACAGTGGCGGTCGCAAAGTCTCGCGCCATTCCGAGTCCGAGGCGGACGAAGTTGGCCAGCCACACCACCCAAGGCTATAGCCCACCCGTTTTTGTGGCCTTTTTCCGCTGGACGAACTTGGCGCCCCGGCCTTCGGGCGGTTATTTTTGGGCACGGCTGTGCCCGGGGCCTATTTTAGGCACACGGAGGCCGCTCGCAAAGTCTCGCGCCATTCCGAGTCCGGCGGACGAAGTTGGCCAGCCCATATCCCCAGGGCTATAGCCCACCCGTTTTTGTGGCCTTTTTCCGCTGGACGAACTTGGCGCCCCCGCCTTCGGGCGGTTATTTTGGGGCGCGGCTGTGCCCGGGGCCTATTTTAGGCACACGGAGGCCGCTCGCAAAGTCTCGCTCCATTCCGAGTCCGGCGGACGAAGTGGGCCAGCCCCACCCCCCAAGGCTATAGCCCACCCGTTTTTGTGGCCTTTTTCCGCTGGACGAAATTGGCGCCCCGGCGTTCGGGCAGTTATTTTTGGGCGCGGCTGTGCCCGGGGCCTATTTTTGGCACACGGTGGCGGCTCACAAAGTCTCGCGCCATTCCAAGTCCGGCGGACGAAGTTGGCCAGCCACATCACCCAAGGCTATAGCCCACCCGTTTTTGTGGCCTTTTTCCGCTGGACGAAATTGGCGCCCCCGCCTTCGGGCGGTTATTACAGGCGCGGCTGTGCCCACCGGGCCTATTTTGGCACACGGAGGCCGCTCACAATGTCTCGCGCCATTCCAAGTCCAGGCGGACGAAGTTGGCCAGCCACATCACCCAAGGCTATAGCCCACCCGTTTTGTGGCCTTTTTCCGCTGGACGAAATTGGCGCCCCGCCTTCGGGCGGTTATTTTTGGGCGCGGCTGTGCCCGGGGCCTATTTTTTGGCACACGGAGGCCGCTCGCAATGTCTCGCGCCATTCCGAGTCCGGCGGACGAAGTTGGCCAGCCACACCCCCGAAGGCTATAGCCCACCCGTTTTTGTGGCCTTTTTCCGCTGGACGAACTTGGCGCCCCGGCCTTCGGGCGGTTATTTTTGGGCACGGCTGTGCCCGGGGCCTATTTTTGGCACACGGAGGCCGCTCGCAAAGTCTCGCGCCATTCCGAGTCAGGCGGACGAAGTTGGCCATCCGCACCCCCCAAGGCTATAGCCCACCCGTTTTTGTGGCCTTTTTCCGCTCGACGAACTTGGCGCCCCGGCCTTCGGGTGGTTATTTTTGGACGCGGCTGTGCCCGGGGCCTATTTTTGGCACACGGAGGCCGCTCGCAAAGTCTCGCGCCATTCCGAGTCCGGCGGACGAGTGGGCCAGCCCCACCCCCAGGCTATAGCCCACCGTTTTTTGGCCTTTTTCCGCTGGTGAGATTGGCGCCCGGCGTTCGGGCAGTTATTTTTAGGCGCGGCTGTGCCCGGGGGGCCTATTTTGGCACACGGTGGCGGCTGGCCACAAAGTCTCGCGCCATTCCAAGTCCAGGCGGACGAAGTTGGCCAGCCCACACCCAAGGCTATAGCCCACCCGTTTTTGTGGCCTTTTTTCCGCTGGAGCGAAATTGGCGCCCCGCCTTCGGGCGGTTATTTTTGAACTTGGGCGCGGCTGTGCCGGGGCCTATTTTTGGCACACGGAGGCCGCTCACAATGTCTCGCGCCATTCCGAGTCCGGCGGACGAAGTTGGCCAGCCACATCACCCAAGGCTATAGCCCACCGTTTTTGTGGCCTTTTTCCGCTGGGCCGAACTTGGCGCCCGGCCTTCGGGCGGTTATTTTTAGGCACGGCTGTGCCGGGGCCTATTTTGGCACACGGAGGCCGCTCGCAAAGTCTCGCGCCATTCCGAGTCCGGCGGACGAGAGTTGGCCATTCCCACCCCCAAGGCTATAGCCCACACCGATTTTGTGGCCTTTTTCCGCTGGGCGAACTTGGCGCCCCCGCCTTGGGCGGTTATTTTAGGTGCGGCTGTGCCGGGGCCTATTTTTTGGCACTCGGAGTCCGCTCGCAAAGTCTCTTTCCATTCCGAGTCCGGCGGACGAAGTGGGCCAGCCCCACCCCCCAAGGCTATAGCCCACCCGTTTTTGTGGCCTTTTTCCGCTGGGCCAAACTTGGCGCCCCGGCCTTCGGGCAGTTATTTTTAGCGCGGCTGTGCCGGGGCCTATTTTGGCACACGGTGGCGGCTCGCAAAGTCTAGCGCCATTCCGGAGTCCGAGCGGACGAAGTTGGCCAACCACACTCACCCAAGGCTATAGCCCACCCGTTTTGTGGCCTTTTCCGCTGGGACGCACTTGGCGCCCCCGCCTTCGGGCGGTTATTTTTACAGGCGCGGCTGTGCCAGGGCCTATTTTTGGCACACGGAGCCGCTACGCAATGTCTCGCGCCATTCCGAGTCGGCGGACGAAGTTGGCCAGCCACCACCCAAGGCTATAGCCCACCCGTTTTTGTGGCCTTTTCCGCTGGGCCGAACTTGGCGCCCGGCCTTCGGGCGGTTATTTTGGGCGCGGCTGTGCCCGGGGCCTATTTTGGCACACGGAGGCGCTCGCAATGTCTCGCATGCCATTCCGAGTCCAGCGAGACGAAGTTGTGCCAGCCACATCCCCCAAGGCTATAGCCACCCGTTTTGTGGCCTTTTCCGCTGGGCCGAACTTGGCGCCCGGCCTTCGGGCGGTTTTTTTAGGCCGCGGCTGTGCCAGGGCCTATTTTGGCACACGGAGGCCGCTCGCAAAGTCTCGCGCCATTCCGAGTCCGGCGGACGAAGTTAGCCAACCCCACCCCCAAGGCTATAGCCCACCCGTTTTGTGGCCTTTTTCCGCTGGGCGAACTTGGCGCCCGGCCTTGGGTGGTTATTTTAGGCGAGGCTGTGCCGGGGCCTATTTTTGGAACACGGAGGCCGCTCGCAAAGTCTCACGCCATTCCGAGTCAGGCGGACGAAGTTGGCCAGCCCCACCCCCCAAGGCTATAGCCCACCCGTTTTTGTTGCCTTTTTCCAGCTGGGCCCGAACTTGGCGCCCGGCCTTGGGCGGTTATTTTTAGGCGCGGCTGTGCCCCGGGTCCTATTTTGGCACCTGGAGGCCGCTCGCAAAGTCTCGCGCCATTCCGAGTCCGGCGGACGAAGTTGGCCAGCCCCGCCCCAAGGCTATAGCCCACCCGTTTTTGTGGCCATTTTCCGCTGGGCGAACTTGGCGCCCGGACCTTCGGGCGGTTATTTTTGGCTGCGGCTGTGTCCGGGAGGCCTATTTTGGCAGCGCGGAGGCGCTCGCAAAGTCTCGCCATTAGGAGTCCGAGGCGGACGAAGTTGCCAGCCCCACCCCCAAGGCTATAGCCCACGCGTTTTTGTGGCCTTTTCCGCTGGATGAACTTGGCGCCCGGCCTTCGGGCGGTTATTTTTAGGCGCGGCTGTGCGCCCTATTTTTGGCACGCGAGGAGGCCGCTGCAAAGTCTCGCGCCATTCCGAGTCCGGCGGATGAGAAGTTGGCCAGCCCCCTGAGCTATAGCCCACCCGTTTTGTGGCCTTTTTCCGCTGGGCCAACTTGGCGCCCCGGCCTTGGGCGGTTATTTTTGGCGCGGCTGTGCCGGGGCCTATTTTGGACACACGGAGGCGCTCGCAAAGTCTCGCGCCATTCCGAGTCAGGCGGACGAAGTTGCTCCAGCCCCATCCCCAAGGCTATAGCCCACCCGTTTTTGTGGCCATTTTTCCGCTGGACGAACTTGGCGCCCGGCCTTCAGGCGGTTATTTTAGGCGCGGCTGTGTCCGGGGCCTATTTTTACCCAGCACGGAGGCCGCTCGCAAAGTCTCGCGCCATTCTGAGTCCGGCGGAGAAGTTGGCCAGCCCCACCCCCCAAGGCTATAGCCCACCCGTTTTGTGGCCTTTTTCCGCTGGGCCGAACTTGGCGCCCGGCCTTGGGCGGTTATTTTAGGCGCGGCTGTGCCGAGGGCCTATTTTACGCACACGGAGGCCGCTCGCAAAGTCTCGCGCCATTCCGAGTCCGGCGGATGAGAAGTTAGCCAGCCCCACCCCCAAGGCTATAGCCCACCGTTTTTGTGGCCTTTTTCCGCTGGACGAACTTGGCGCCCGGCCTTCGGGCGGTTATTTTGGGGCGCGGCTGTGCCAGGGCCTATTTTGGCACACGGAGCCGCTCGCAAAGTCTCGCGCCATTCCGAGTCCGGCGGACTTGGAGAAGTGGGCCAACCCCACCCCCAAGGCTATAGCCCCCGTTTTGTGGCCTTTTTCGGCTGGGACGAACTTGGCGCCCGGCCTTCGGGCGGTTATTTTGGGCGCGGCTGTGTCAGGGCCTATTTTTGGCACACGGAGGCCGCTCGCAAAGTCTCGCGCCATTCGAGTCCGAGGCGGACGAAGTTGGCCAGCCCCTCCCCCAAGGCTATAGCCCACCCGTTTTGTGGCCTTTTTCACGCTGGGAAGAACTTGGCGCCTTGACCTTTGGGCAGGTTATTACCCAGGCGTGGCTGTGCCCCAGGGGCCTATTTTGGCACAGTGGAGACCGCTCGCAAAGTCTCGCGCCATTCCGAGTCCGGCGGACCGAAGTTGGCCAGCCCCGCCCCCCAAGGCTATAGCCCCACCCGTTTTTGTGGCATTGTTTTTCCGCTGGGTGAGACATGGCGCCCGGCCTTCGGGCGGTTATTTTTGTGGCGCGGCTGTGCCGGGGCCTATTTTGGCACCACGGAGGCCGCTGCGCAAGCCTTTTTGCCTTTCTCGCGCCATTGCCCGAGTCCGGCGGACGAAGTATGGCCAAGCCAACCCCCCCAAGGCTATAGCCCACCCGTTTTTGTGGCCTTTTTCCGCTGGAGCGAACTTGGCGCCCGGCCTTCGGGCGGTTATTTTTGGTAGTGGTGACCTCTGGGCCTATTTTTGGCACACGGAGGCCGCTCGCAAAGTCTCGCGCCATTCCCGAGTCCGGCGGGCCAGTTAGCCAGCCCGCGCCCAAAGTACATAGCCCACACCGTTTTGTGGCCTTTTCCGCTGGGCCAGATTGGGCACCCGGCCTTCGGGAGATTATTTTGGGCGACGGATGTGAGCCGGGAGCCCTATTTTTGGCATACGGAGGTCGCTGCGCAAAGTCTCGCGCCATTCGTGGATGGGGAATTGGCGCGCCGTGTCTTGGGCGGATATTTTTTTGGGTGAGGCTGTGACCGGGCATTCCGAGTCCGGTGGACGAAGTATCGACAGCCCCACCCCCCAAGGCAATGGCCCACCGTTTTTGTGGCCTTTTTCCGCTGGGTGAGACTTGCCGCTTGACCTTCGGGCTGTTATTTTTAGGCGGGCCTGTGCCCGGGCCTATTTTTGGCACACGGAGGCTTTTCGCAAAGTCTCGCGCCATTCCGAGTCCGGCGGACGGTTGGCCAGCCCCACCCCCAAGGCTATAGCCCACCCGCTTTTGTGGCCTTTTTCCGCTGGACGAAATTGGCGCCCGGTCTTCGGGTGGTTATTTTGGGCGAGGCTGTGCCCGGGCCTATTTTT